>PVNU02001697.1:0-22024 GCA_003013855.2 Liriodendron chinense
TGGTATCGGGCGTCGAGTGCTTCCATCTAGATCCTCTAATTTCAGGACCCGGATTGATTGTTCTTGGGCGAGTTATTTGACTGCTGATTTGCTGGGTTTTGAGCTGCGGACTTTTCCGATGGCGACCGCCCCATATCAGTACTGGGTTGCTGAGCAGTCTTTGTATCGACGTATCCCCTGCTGGTACCAGACTGCTGATGAGGATGAGCAGGATATTCTTGGAGATGCTGGCTCTTCGTCTGGTTCATATGAACCCTTTGAGGAGCGCCCATTCATTGATCCTGGTTTCCTTTTGGCCACTCATGGCCATCTGCTGTCTGAGATCTCTGCACTTCGGTATCATTGTGAGATGATGTCGAGGAGATTGGCTGCCGATCAGAGATTGTCTGATGAGGAGACAGCGATCCGTACCCTTAAGCCCGATGAGGCGCATTACCTGCGTATGGAGGTGAGCAGGTTGAGAGCGAGGCTATCTTTTTATGAGTCAGAGGACTCACCTGATGTGGCCGAGGAGGAGGGTAGAGATTGATTATGTTGGCCACCTGCACATTCTTTTTTTGGCATATATGATTGATGATGATGCATTTTTTTTGTATTTTTTGAAAAAGATGATATGATATATGTAAAAGAAATATGATGCCTTTGAAAAGAGAAAACTGTTTGAAAATCTATTGTGCCATGAGTGGTCTTGTGAGTGTGTCTGGATTTTGTGTCGGGATATAGGAATCAGAACTGGGGCTCGGCCAATGCTTTGACCGATGTCTTGAGATTAGACTTGAGTGATCCTTTGGTTCCCTAGAGGTGTAGGCAATGGAAACTGTTGCTTCCTGATTGTCAGAGTTTGTAGAGCTCTTCGCTCCTGACTGCACTTCTTGTTGTTCTTGAACTGTAACTGCTTGAGCCGATCTGGACCGTCTGATTTCTTGGTACCTGCACTTTTCATTTTTCTTTTTTTTTTCATTTGAGCCATTTTTGCCTGTAGCGCTCTTTCGAGTTTTCACTACAGCCGGCCTTTTCCCGTCATTTTTGCCCGTGGCGCCCTTTCGGGTTTTCACCACGTCCCGGGTATTTGATATTGCCTGCCCCTTGGCAGCTATGCTGTTTTTACCCTCGGCGCCCTTTCGGGTTTACACCGAGTCCGCTGTATGCCCACTGTTTTTACTCAGAGCGCCCTTTCGGGTTTTCACTCCGCCCTCTTTGTTTAGGCACACATTTACTTTTTTTCTTTTTTTTTTGCTTTTTTTCTCTTTTTTCTGGATCTTTAGATAACTGCGGCGACTAGAGGTCGGGAATCCGTCGTTGCCGGCCGACGGCAGTCTTCCAGCCCTTATCCTAAGGTTACGATGATAGAGCTGTCGATCTTTGCTATCAACCTTCTGAGATGGATGGATGGATGACTGTGTTTCTTCTTGGGTTATTTTTTTCTTGGGTACCTTGCTTTGGCTTCCCTTTTTCTTTCTTTTTCTTCTTTTTTTTTTTCTTTTGTATTCTTTTTCTCTTTTTTTTTGTCTTTTCCTTTTGGATCCTCCCTCCTTTTTTTTTTGTATTTTTCTCTTTTTGAATCCCCTTATTTGAAACACTTGTTGGTGGACGGAAATGATTTCTCGGAGGTCTTAGCTTTGACCTCTTGACTTCAGCTCTATTAAAGTAACTCTTGATAAGGTCAGAATGACTTACCCGTGAAAGATCTTCACGTTGTCGGTGTTGGTTGGCTCAGGAAGATCCATCCCTCTCATGCTGGTGAGTCTGAGGGCACCTCCGGAAAGTACTTCTCTGATGATCAGTGGCCCGTCCCACGAGGGTTTGAACTTTCCCCTGGGATCGGGAAGGTGCGACGGAAGAATCTTCTTCATGACCATGTCGCCTACCTTGAAACTTCTTTTTCGGACTCTCTTGTTGTAAAGCCCGAGCGATCCTTTTCTGATAGCATTGTGAATGACTTAGCGCACGCATGCGCTTTTCATCTGCTAGCTGCAACTGATCGAATCTGGCCCGTTGCCATTCTCCTTCTTCAATTCTGCTTTCTAGTAACACCCGTAATGATGGTATTTCCACCTCGACTGGTAGAACTGCCTCCATTCCATAAGTAAGCTCGAAAGGAGTAACGCCCGTAGCAGATCGTACAGACGTTCGATAGGCCCAAAGTGCATATGGGAGCATATCTGACCAATCTCGATAGGTCACGACCATCTTCTCGAGTATCCTGACGATTGTCTTGTTTGCGGCTTCTACCCCACCATTCATCTGGGGACAGTAGGGCTTGATCGATGACGTTGGATCTTGAATTTGCTGAGGAAGTCATCCATCTTCTTGTTGACGAACGGGGGTCCCTTATCTGTGATGATAGCATTAGGGATTCCATATCGGCATATGATGTTGTTCTTCATGAATTTGATCACGTGAGATGCTGCAATCGTGGTGTAGGAGGCTGCCTCTACCCATTTGGTGAAGTAGTCGACTGCCACAAGTATGTACTCATGACCATTTGATGCTTTGGGACTGATTTTGCCGATGATGTCGAGGTCCCCACATGGAGAAGGGCCAGGGGGTGGTCAGGTTGTATAATTCTGATGACGGGGCATGGATTTGGTTCGCATGCTCCTGACATTTGAAGCATTTTCTGACGTGCTGGCAACAGTCTGTCTCCATGGTGAGCCAATAGTAGCCAAGTCGTAGAATCTTCTTCGCCATCATGTGCCCATTCATGTGTGGGCCACAGATTTCCTTCGTGTATTTCTTCCATGATCTTTGCAGCTTCTGTTTCATCGACACAATCGAAGAAGGATGTGATTATAGGATCGCTTGTAAAGAAACTTCGCCACTGATGGTGAACTGGCCGGCCAAACGCTGGATGGTTCGACGATCTGTTGCTGTTGCTTGACTCTGGATACTCCTGGGTTTCGAGATATTGCTTGATGTCGGCATACCAGGGTTTGTCAGGGACAGCTTCGGCTTCTTCTATTTGCAAGGCAAAAAGCAGGTTCTTCTTGAATTTCGGACTGTGAGCTCCCATTCTGAAGCTCCTTTTGGGATCTCGAGCATTGATGCGAGTGTGGCGAGAGCATCTGCAAACTGATTCTTGGCTCTAGGCATGTATGAGAAGGTGACTTCTTTGAATTCTTCGATCAGATTTTCAAGATACACATGATATGGTATCAACTTCTCGTCCTTGGTTTTCCATTCGCCATTGGTCTGATTGATGATAAGCTGTGAGTCTCCAAATACTCGCAGCTTCTTGACGCCCAGGATTATGGCTTCCCTTAAGCCAGCGATGCATGCTTCGTACTCTGCCATGTTGTTGGTGCACTCGAATGCTATGCGCCTTGAGATGGGAATAGGGACATCATCTGGAGAGTAGAGGATCGCTCCAATACCGCTCCCTTTAGAATTTGCTTGCTGCCGTCGAAGAATAACGTCCATTCATCTTTCTTCTTTTTTCTTCACCTTCGATAAGCAAGAGATCTTCATCAGGGAAGAATGTTTGAGCGGTTGATAATCCAGGAGGGAGTGGGGCCGCAAGATGATCGGCGAGGGCCTGTCCCTTGATTGCCTTCTGAGTGACATAGGTTGATGTCGAACTCAGACAGGAGTAGCTACCATTTAGCTATTCTTCCAGTGAGTGCCAGCTTCTCGAACAGGTACTTGAGCGGATCCATGTGAGCGAGTAGGAGAATAGGGAATGCAATCATGTATTGACGGAGTCGCTGAGTTGCCCAGACTAGGGCGAGGCAAGTCTTCTCGATCGGGGAATACCTGGTCTCGTAGTCGGTGAACTTCGACTCAAATAATATATTGCTTGTTCCTTCTTCCCCGGTCTTGTTCGTGCTGGCCGAGGACACAGACAATGGCTTCTGCTGCTACCGAGATGTATAACAATAATGGCCGTCCAGGAGTGGGTGGCACTAGGACTGGAGGATTCATGAGATATTTCTTGATACGATCGAAGGCGACTTGGCAATCATCATTCCATTCTTTTGGAACATTCTTTCGAAGGAGCTTGAATATGGGCTCACAGATAGGTGTGAGCTGTGCGATGAAGCGACTGATGTATTGAATTCTGCCGAGGAAGCCACGAATTTCTTTCTCTGTTCTGGGAGGGGGCATCTCGATGATTGCTCTGGTTTTTGGTCTCGTCGACCCTGATGCCATCCTCGCTCACCATAAAGCCGAGGAGCTTTCCTCCCATTGCGCCGAAGACACATTTCTGAGGGTTGAGGCGGAGCTTGTACTTTTCTAATCTGTTGATAACTTCTTCAGATCTTCAAAATGTCCTTCAATTGTGTGAGATTTGACGATCATGTCAGTCCACATATACTTCAAGCTCTTTGTTCATCATGTCGTGGAATAGTACTGTCATTGCTCGCTGATATGTTGCTCCTGCGTTCTTCAGACCGAACGGCATTACCCTGTAACAGAAAGTTCCCCAGGGAGTGATAAATGATGTCTTCTCGTGATCTTCGACGGCCATCTTGATCTGATTGTAACCTGAGAACCCGTCCATGAATGAGAAGATCTTGTATCCAGCAGTGTTGTCGACCAGAGTGTCGATGTGTGGCAAAGGGAAGTCATCTTTAGGACTGGCCTTGTTGAGATCTCGGAAGTCGATGCACATTCGAACCTTGCCGTCCTTCTTTGGTACTGGTACGATGTTGGCGAGCCAGTCAGGGGAGTTGGAGACTACCAAGAATCCCGCGTTGTATTGCTTGATGACTTCATCTCGGACTTTCAGGGCCCATTCTGGCTTCATTCTTCGAAGTTTCTTCTGCTTCACTGGCTTTATATCTGCCTTGGTTGGCAGATGGTGTACAACGAGCTCTTCATCGAGCCCCGACATGTCTTTATATGAGAACGCGAAGTTGGACAATCTTGGAGCTAGGAACTCTATCATTTTCTGTTCATCTCAGGTGGCAATGAGTTTCCAATGCGTACTTCCCTAGGGATCTCAGGTGTCCCCAAGTTTACTATCTCGAAATCATCAGCTACAACATTGGCTTTAGATTTGAACTTTTTGAGGAGATCCTCAAGTTCGAGAGCCGGATCATCATCTTCCTCATCCCGAGCTTCATCCAGACCCATGAGCTCGAAGTCTAATTCGATGTCAAAATCATATGATTCGACTTCAAACTCTTGCGACTCATTAGACGAACTTGGCACACTATTGAATGCAGGAAAAGAAATGTTTTTGGTTTTGAGATTTTTCTGAAATGGAAATGCAAGATGTTTTTGGCTTTTAAAAGTTTTTTATTTTTTGGATTTTCGAAATTCATGGGACTTTGAACAAGTGGGCATTGCAGACCATGATTGAGCCCAACTTGTCCCAAAGTTCCGATCGTTGCCTAGACAGGCGTTTTTTTTTTTTGGAAGCCAGAGCCCTCAGATGACTCGCTGGCTGATTCAAAAGTTAGGGGAACAGATGACCATTCAGGACCCCACACTTCCTCCTGTGAAGAGGTGGGGGTTGGTGATTCGGGCGAAGAATCACAGTCTGGCCCAATGACCATGATTTCTCGCTGGTTGGGTTCGAGATCTGAGTCGTACTCTGTCCCTCCCGGGTCACTTACCTCGCACTGCAGTTCGTCTGGCTCCACAGTGAGACACATGTTTGGAATCTGGACATTAGACCAATCTAGGGCCGGCCACTTCCCTTTCTTGGTCCAATGGAAGGGCTGCTTCTGCCCCTGGCTGATGATTGATGATGTTGATTTTGCAGAGATGGGCGAGTCGTGCCCCTTGCTGATTGATGCTGAGATGGGCAAGTTGTGCCCCTGGTTGATTGAAGCGGGCAGGTTGTGCCCCTGGTTGATTGATGCTGAAGTGGGCAGGTTGTGCCCCTGGTTGGGAGCAGGTTCCAGAGTAACCTGGTCCTGAAGCTGCTGTATTTGACTCCCTTCTTCATCTTCATCATTTCTTTCTTCTTCTGGAGGCTTAGATGGTTCGAGAATCTGATCCCATCGAATGGGGGGCTACGTGGCCCAAGTTAGGCTCATCGGGAGGCCTTTGTGTAGTGCAGTTGGTTGATTCCCTCCTAGATCTTTGCAAGGTTCTCCTGGCTTAACGAATTGGATGGGTGAGCACCGAAATTTCTTCCTTCTTTTGTCCATGAAGACTGTCTTGTATCCGAGCCCCCATTTGCGTTGATTATATACCAGTGGTACCTTTCTAGACTTGAAATGATTCTTCATTCGGTATTTGAGGCTCAGACGCTCTGCTGGTGGAAAGACGAGGTCTGTTCGCTCGCCTCAAGTGCAAGGCTGCGATGTAGTAATAATCTCGGTAAGACCGAGGTCGATCCACAGGGAAGGAAGTAAACAATTCCAACTATCCTAATAACTAGAATCAAAGAGGTTTGTGAAATTGATTTTAACATAAAATAGAAAATCTATTAATGAAAAGATAACTAGAGCATCAAGGATTCACTTATAGCTCTTCTTAGATGCATAATTCGCTATGGTTTCTTACTTTCTTAACTAGAATCGACATTCCTGTCTATCTAGTCGGATGATAGAGCTGTTAAACCAAACAGTCTGTCATATGTAAGTTCTATGCATAGGATTCACTCAATGTAGGCTGAGCTGAGCATGCTCAATTGCATAGGTCATTCCCCTTTCCTATAAGTCCAGTTCACAATCATAATCATCCTCAAGTCCTCTCACAAGACAAGGCTAGATCAGGATTTGAACTGGATTTAAATCACAAGCACAGTCCATACATATTCCAGAAAAACAGAAAAATAGAACTTTGGTAGGAAGTCCCTTCATGAAGAGCTTAGTACTAGAGCGCACTCCGATTCCTCAGATCATACAGGTCTAGACCGTTGCAAACGAATTAAGAGGCTAAGTAATTCATCCAAACATCCGTGAGTCATCACAAGACTAAGAAAAATTACTTAAAAACTTGTATAAACTTCAAACCTTAGTTCATAATCATGAAAACCAATCTTAAAACCAATAAAACGAATTAAACAATCTAAGAAAACTATAAGGTTCACCTCTTAGCTCTAGCTAAGAGATTAGCTAATAAAAAGCATATTAAAAACTAGAACTAGAACTAAGAAAAGGAAGAAAAACTAGCTGGAGGAGGCTAGGAAGCCTCCTATGACTTGAACTCCTTGCTCCCCACGTCCTTGGTTGCCCTGGAATAGAAGAGAGCACCTCCTTTTATAGTGCAGCACTAGTACAGCAACATAGCAGAATTTGTTTCGCTTGGTACGGCTTATCCAATGGTCGGATTGCCTTCAAATTTGATTTGTAGCTTCCTTGTAATGTGATCTTCCTCATAGATGATTTAGATTTCCAAGATTGTCCTCTGAATGGGCCCACCAATCACATCACCGACCGCCTCTCAAAATCGCGCACTTCGGGTACCTTCAGAACCAGTCATCTTGCTTTCAACGCTCCGGAGTGTACAGAGGTCGGATTGATCTCAAATTTTGAACATGAGTAGAAAAATTCCTCCTCTATATGATAGAAGGATTAGATTGTCCAAAACGATCTCAGAATGTGGTCCAAAATTAGAACAATTAGGGCTTTTATAAACTCTGCGCAGTTGGAGCTTTCTGGATGGTCCATCTTTCTTCAACCGGTACGATCAAACCACACACCCTTTTGATCTGAAACTTTTGTGGTTATTCATATATGGATGTGGTCTAAAAGATGGTCAAAGTAGATTCTTCATATCATCAATGATGGGCCACCTGGACCGTCCCAGAGTGGAACAGCGAAATCTGAAACTTTCTGGACAGTTCGTATTGTTTTGGCCACCACGATCAATCCGTAGCTCCGATCGACACGAAACCACTTGGGTTAGTTCGGCGTCGAGCTCCTCTTCAACATGGATTTGTTGGATTTCTAAATATCATCAAGATCGGCCCAGAAAACTGGTCCGAAAAACCAGGTGCGGGAATATATTGCTGTTTTAGAAACTGGAATCTGAAACTTGCATGGCCGACCGGTCACGACCGGTCAGGCCCTCTTTGGCATTACTCCAGCAAGCATGGCCGACCGGTCAAGACCGGTCGGGCTTCCTTGGCCGACCGGTCAAGACCGGTCGGTCTCTGTTTCTTCTTGTTTTCTTCCTTTCTTTCTTCTATTTTCTTCTTTCTTTGCTTCTTTCTTTGCTTCCTTCTTCCTTCAGCCCTCCTTGGGTCTTCATCCAAGGTTCTAAATCAGCTCTTTTGGTCATCAATTGGGCAAAGTAACTCTCATTCCTACAACCACAAAACATGTATTTGATTAGTCTTTAAATTATGAAAACCATGCATAATGAGTGATGAATTGGGGTTAAAATATGCACAATTAATAGCTCAACACGGTCCACCCTTATCGGTTCTGGATTGGCGATAGCGTTCACAGTCTCAAACTCGAAACTGTGAAATGGGATGTCTTCTTCAGAGTGCTGGATATCGATGACCGGGATGTCCGGTTCAGTGGCAGCCGCATTGGAAGGAATGATGAGCTCTTTTTCTGCATGGATGGAGATTACTTGATTCCTATAGATGTACTTCACCCGTTGATGCAAGGTTGATGTCACAGCTCCAACCTTGTGCAGCCAGGGTCGT
The DNA here is from genome assembly GCA_003013855.2 of Liriodendron chinense. Taxonomy (NCBI): domain Eukaryota; kingdom Viridiplantae; phylum Streptophyta; class Magnoliopsida; order Magnoliales; family Magnoliaceae; genus Liriodendron; species Liriodendron chinense. The sequence goes on from PVNU02001697.1 coordinate 8,558, forward strand.
CCGAGCAACATGTTGAAAGAGGCTGATATATCCAGGACTTGGAATGTGATGGTGGAAACTTCTAGACCTATCTGTACCTCTATGTCGACTTCCCCTTCCACTGATCGGCGGGTATTGTCGAATGCTCTGACACATATAGTGCTGGGTCGAAATGAAGAGGGATTGATTCTCAAGCGTTCTGCAGTCTTGAGCGGGCAGACGTTTAAGCTTGAGCCATTATCGATGAGGACCAGCAGGACACAGAGGTCTTTGTATCGTAAGGCTATGTTGAGGGATCGCCCATGATTGCGTCCTTCCGGTGGCAACTCATTATCGGTGAAGGTGATGGCGCGTGGAGCCAGGAGTTGTCCAATCATCAATGCTATCATCTCTGGTGCCGTATCAGAGGAGACGTGAGCATCACTCAAGGTTTTGGCAAACATTTCTCGGTGTATGCGAGATGTGCAGAGTAGCTCCCATACTGAGATTTGAGCAGGGATTGACTTGAGCTGAGTTGCCACATCGTATGCGGCTTCATTTTTGTTGCCGAGGCCTGAGAGAGCGCCTTTGGGATTTCCTCTGTTCTGATTGTCTCTTCGGATGCAACGCCCATTGGGATTCATGTTTCCCACCTCCGCACATTCTGGATAGTGCCACGGGACCTCTTTATAATTTTCCTCACCTTTGCCTTCTAGGACCACCAGTTCTTGCAACGGTACTGGTGTGGGCACCAGATCTTCCTCGTATGGAGCCTTTGCCTTGAGGACTACATTGTTGCCTGTGCTGAAGGGGTAATATCGAGGCTTGTCTTCATAGACAACATAAGGTCGTGGTCCTGGCTTGGCTGTTCCTGGAGCAGGAGGCTCCCATGGAATGAATACTAGTACTCTTGATATGGCAGGGGGTCTCTCTGTTCGTCCCAGCCGCCGTAGTGTGATTGACACGCCTCCGGGATTTGCCCCTCGCAATACGACTGGCTCAACTGGAGGAGTTCCTTCCAATACAATGGGTTCTTCTGCTGACGAGTATGGTTTCTCCATTGCTGATTGGACTGTTCTTGAACTGGAAGTGTCCCTTGCAAGATGACAGGTTCACATGTGGGCTCGATATATGACTGTGCTCCTTCCAGGACGACTGGTTCCCAGCTTGAATGGTTGTAAGGTGCCCCTTAAACAACCGGTATATCATATGGAGGTGCTCCTTCGAGTACTACTGGCTCGAAGACTGAAGGAAGAAAGGGACTTGCCCTTTGCAAGACTGGAGGAGGATTTGTCGGCCCATAAGTGTAGGCATGAATGGACTGAATAGGGGAGAAGAAGCGATCGAGATGGTCCCCTTCTTCTATATTATTGACGGCAGGGCCACGAGACGAACTGGGGTCCGTTGGATGCTGAGGCAGAGGATTCTGAAGAATGTTGGTGGAAGCTGCTGGAGAAGTTCCCAGGACCGAGATGACGATCTTGCAGTCATCAATCAGGTCTTGTATGGCATTCTTCAAAGTATAGCATCGATCAGTGGCGTGGCCACGTCCTTGATGGTAGGCACAATACTCATTTTCTCGATAGTTCGGCGGCAGAGGATGAGGCGGAGGCCGAGGTGTCATTAAGGTAAGTAATTGCTTCTGCACCAGCATAGTCATGACCTACTAAGTGGTTGAGTGAGAGGAGTGAACTTCCTGGACTCCCTGTAATTCTGCCTATTCTGGTATGAGTATTGACTGTTTCCTCTGAACTGCTGCTGTTGTCGAGGTGGTTGTGGCTGAGGATTCGGTTGTGGCTGATACCGCTGAGGCTGATGCTGAACTTGATTCTGCTGATACTGTTGACGTCCCTGTGGGGGAACGTGTTGATTTCCTTGAGCAGTGGTGTTGATGTTGTTTACCTCTGTTGGGTGGGGAGGAGAACCACTGCGGTTTCCATTCCCGTGCCCGATAAGTCTTCCTTCCACTCTGTTCCTTTTGATTGGAGTGGCTTAATGAGGCCATGGGGAGATCGTCCCGGCCCGGATTCCTGCTTCGACTTGCTCTCCAGTACGGATTAATTGTGAGAAATTCGCATATGGATGCAAGATGAGATACCCGGATATGCCTGGATATGTTGAATGAACAATCATGGAGATTTGTTCTTCGTCGTCGATAGGCGTTCGCATTCGAGCTGCCATAGCTCGCCAACGTCCCACATAAGCTGATAGTGTCTCATCACTCTTTTGCCTGAGAGCAGCGAGGTCGGCTCTTCTGGGTGCCATGTTGAGATTGTACGCGAATCTGTCGACGAAAGCCTGGGAAAGTTGTTCTCATGTCCTGATGCGGTGGCAGTCCAATGAGGTGTACCAATCTAGGGCATCGCCTTTCAAAGATTTTTGGAACAAACGAATGAGGGCCCCTTCATCTCCTGAGATTCCACTCAGTTCTCCACAGAAGGCCTTGAGATGTGCTGTGGGACAACCGCTGCCATCGTATCTTTTGAATTTCGTACCTCAAATTTTTGAGGTACTTGAGCATCTGGGAAAGGACACAAGTCTCTGAACTTGGTCGAAGGTAGATCAATTCCTTGTTGTCGCTGAAGCTGATTTTGCAAGATCTGGAACTGCTCCCGCAACTCGTCCAGTCCTGAGTGATCTGTTCGAGCGACTGGTGCCTCCTGGAGTAAGGCACGTTCTTCTTCGGCACAGTGGTCGATGTCTTCGACCCTATGGGCTTGCTGAAAAGCAACCGCGGGTTGCTGAAATTGATTTGACGACTGAACTGGATTCTGATGAACTGGTGCTTGAAGGGATTGTAACTGAATTGGAGATTGTACTGAAGGTTGAACTGGAACTTGCTGGAAATTAACTGGAGTTTGCTGAATTGAAGATTGCTGGAAATTAACTGGAGTTTGCTGAATTGAAGATTGCTGGAAATTAACTGGAATCTCATCGGCGAGGATGTGCTGGAATTGAAAAGTGCTCCTGTTTGCAGGAGGCTGAGATGCTGGGAAGTGACCCCCTTGTTGGGTATTCGCCACTGTCCGCTGATTGATGTGGGCTTGACACTAACCCCCATTGTGGGCATTCGCCAGTGCTGTCCCTGTTGCTGGAAATTGAATTGAAATCCCATCGGCGGGATAGGGCATCGGGATGTGCTGAAATTAAAAAGGTGTCCCATCGGCGGGGACATGCTGAGATCTACTGAGATTGTTGTTTGCAAGATTGACTGGAAGCTGACTGGAAGTCCCTGCGACGGGAGCGCTCTGAGATGGCCCCGTAGTTGCAGGAAGGTACTGAGGAGGATGCCCCATAGCGAAGGGCTGAGACGGCTGCTGTCGGTAGTCTTGGGCAGACTCCGATGGTTGTGCTTGATTTGAACTGGAGGCCGGAAGGACCCGCATGGTTGCTGAGATTGTTGAACTGGGCTAACCTGATTGTTGGCTGCTGCGGTGGCTTGTGCTTGCATGAATTGCAAGAGCATTTCTTGCATTGCTCTCATTCCTTGTGCCAATTCTTGTATGATTGGCGTATTATCAATGGGCTGTTGCGCTGGAGGTTGCGCTTCGGTCATCTCCAGAGCAGGGAGGAGATGAGTTTCTTCTTCGTGGTCGGACATGGCTTGCTGAGCCCGAGTGCGGATTATGCTGCGGAAGGGAAGTTGTCTCCGAACACGTTGAGCCCGAGGAGGCGCAATGGTGAGGACTATACTTTTTTTGGGTTTTGGGATTTTCTATTTTTTTTTTTTTTGGTTTTGGGATTTTCTATTTTTTTTGTTTTGAGTTTTGGGTAGAATGCTATGCAGATGAGATTGTATGAGGATTAGTGACTTTCAAGTATAGGAATGATTCCGTTTTTTTCAAGTCGGATCATGACTAGTGGGACTAGCTCATCCCCAGCAGAGTCGCCATTCTGTGGACCCTCGCCGTTTCCGCGCTCCCACACGACGTCGTTCCCGCCCCTTTCCTTTCGGAAAAGAAGGAGATGAGGATGCGTGAGTGCGAAATCGCCGTTTGTGCCACTGGCTTGCCTCGTTCTCGAGGGCTTTGTTTGGTTGTCGTGTTAAGCTGGATGTGTTTAAGTGAGTTTATATAAGACCAGAGTCGCCACTAGCTAGTTACTTCGAATCTACAGTCGGCTAGACCCCGTAGAAACGTTAGAGAAGGGAATCCGAAGATTCCTTCCTCTAAAATGACTCCTTTTGATCTGCGGCCAGAGATTCAAGGTAAGGGATCACGGTTACAGGGTGGGAAGAGGTTAAGCACCCCACACACTGCCCGTACCGAAGTACGGTCTCTACTTCACAGAATCGAACTAATACTTGAAAGTCTGTTTTAATCCTCGTACATTCTCATGGATGACATGATGCATGAATGCGAGTCTGAACAGTAAGAGTTTCTGATGGGCAGGTTCCAACAACGGGCAAGCCCAGAGCGTACGCTCGAACTGACAGGTGCTTTATGCGAGATGATGCACGCGGTGTGCTTGAACAATCAAAGTGCTTTGTAGTGAAGCATGGATGCAGGTCTGAACAGTAAGAGTTTCTGATGGGCAGGTTCCAACAACGGGCAAGCCCAGAGCATACGCTCGAACTGACAGGTGCTTTATGCGAGATACATGCGGTGTGTTTGAATAATCAAAGTGCTTGCAGTGAAGCAGGGGGGTTGGAATGAAAGTAAATGTTGCACTTATGCTAGATGCAAATGAGATGATGCTGGAAAAAAAGTAGCTGGATGGACGGAGGTGTCGCAAGGGTTGGCTTCGAGTGGCTGGATCAGGACTTGGATGGCTTGGGAGGCTTGGACCAGTGGTCAGGCTGGACTGGACCAAGGGCTAGGCTCTCCTCACTCGGGCTTTCCTTGGTGGAAAAATGGGCTAAAAGGGTGGAGAGGTGAACTCAGAGCTCTCGGACTGACTGGACTTGAAGGGATGATGAAATGAGAAGGGGAGGGGGGTATTTATAGCAGCGGGGAGTGGCATTCTTCGTAATTTTTTCCGGACGGCCTGCTATGGGCCGCCCGTACGGCCGCTCCTCGGTTTCCAGCGAGTACAGTCGCTCCCTCGGGGCTGCTGTTTGACTCGCTGGGTTGACTTAGTGAGTTGACTCAGCGGGTCGACTCGGTGATTTGACTCGACGGGTTGACTCGACGGGTTGACTCGGTGTTTTGACTCGGTGTTTTGACTCGACGGGTTGACTCAGCGGGTTAACTCAGCGGGTTGACTCAGCGGGTTGACTCGGTGAGTTTGACTTTTTTTAGGATTTTTTGACTGGCCTTTTTTATGGGGGGTTTTTCAGGGTGGTATTTAGGACTGGGTTGACTGGGTTTAGGCTTAAACTGGGCTATGGAATGGGGCTTACAAGGGTGAGTTTGGCTGAGTATGGACTTGGGATTTGGGGGGATGGTCCTCCATTCAACCAGCTATCTCTGCCAACATTGTAGCCGAAGGTGGGGTGTCTACATCGAGTTGACAAACAAACTCTAAATGGACTCTCAATAAAGACAACCTACTTGTCGGATGAGCCCCTTGTTTAGCGCGGGTTCGGGTTGCTTGATCTCCGCTCTCCCATGCTTCAATCAGCTTCCCTTGCTCCCACGATCATGTCGACGTTGCGTCCTCAGCGACACTTGATCAAACACCTTGCATGTGATGCCTTTGAGATGCCCAAGGTGATAGGAGGATAGGTTTGAGAGCTCTACAACTTAATGTGAATGGGTTACCAAGAGTCTCTCTCCTACAACGATCTCATCTTAGAGTTTTTGACAAGGATATGCTATCAAGAAGATTCCAAACTCTAGAAATCAAGAGAGGATGAAGGTCATCTTCTTCATGAGCTTGGAATGCTCTAATCTTGTGTTAAAGCACAAGGAAGATGCCTTGCATAGGTTGGGAATGAGCCTCAAATGGTCTCCAACAATGGTGGCTTCACTCCTCTCGAAATCCCTCTCTACCCCCTCAAAATGAGCCAAGCCCACTTTATAAAAGATGTTCAAACGGTCAAAAAAGGGCAAAAAACGGCTCTTCCAACCTGTCCCGATCGGTCCCGACCGGTCGGCCAAAGGCCAGAACAAGACAGGGAGTACACTATCTCAGTGGGGAGTTTGCCCGACCGGTCGTGACCGGTCGGACTAGCCCTGCCGAACGGTCTTGACCGGTCGGCCCAATGGCCATTCACTCCAGCAGCCATCTATCCAAATTGGACTGTCTGTCCGACCGGTCTTGACCGGTCGGCCAGGGGTCCACGACCGGTCGTGACCGGTCGGACAGGCCTGGGTTCAGGCTGATTGCTAGCTGATGCACTTATACTCCAACCCACTCACTAAGGCCATGATATGGGTGATGTTTTGGGACATCTAGGGCCAATCTATGATGACTAATGGTTTACTAATATGGTCAAGGTCATCAAGGAGGTTAAGGGTTGGGTTTTGGTCAAGGTTAAGGCACCAAGGCATCACTTTTACCTGATTCTTCTTCCTTGATGCAGCGGGACCACTTGAGTCTTCGGTTTTCGTCTTCATTAGGCTCAACCGACACTAGACTCACTGACGTAAGTGATTGACAAACAAGGTGCACTAGTATGCCACAGAAAAGTGCACTAACACCACCAATCCCAAGTGTCGTCATCCGAATGGAATGTCATGATTGAGAGTTTTCTCTCTTCAGGAATTTCCATGTAGTCAACGCGATACTCGACCTCAAAGAGTGATTTGTCGATGCGATCATGATTATTAAAGATGAGAAGTTTTGTCGCCCCCTGTAGGATCGATTTGTCCGATTCACCTGGTGTATCTGACTAGCACCATAAGTATATGCGTCTTTGCGATAAATCTCACATTGAGCATGTGGTGGAATTTGCGCATCAACAAAATGGTAGAGGGAAGCCTATAGCCCGTATATCGTCTTTTGACTCTCCTGGTGGAAAGCATCCATTCTTTTCAATAGATAATGAATCCCTTGATCACCGTCCGCAGGATTTTTTGTCATTGTCTTTGCAAAGAGAAATCGGCCCGAGGGAATTCCTGGCTCTGATGCCAATTTGGCTCAGCATAGACAGGGTGAGATCGATCACCATCTCTCTCACAAGAAACCCACTCCAAATCCACGGAGCTTCCAGAAATCCTCAACCAGACTTCTTTGAATCCACGAAGAAACACTCGAATCCACGAGCAAACACAAAGAAAAACTCAAAATTTCACTGATAATAATTAAGATGATCCCTTAACAAATGAGTTTAAGCTACCTTAAGTAGAGAAAAACTAACCCTAATACCCTAATTTCATAAAGTAAAGAGTCCTAGGAAGAAATGAAAACAAATTTATTCAAAAAATGGAAAGAAATTTGAGAATCCGCACAAATCTGCGCATTCTGTGACTTGTCTCAAGGGGCCGTCTCTCAATTGAGGGTTGACCGATCGCAGTTGAGGGTTGACCGGTCGCAACTGGGAAAAGCAATTCAATAACTTCAGGACTAAATTCGATTGGTCGCAATTTGTGATGGCCTGAAACTATCAGGAATCCGTCGGAAAGCCATTGGGAATAAGAAATTTGCTGGAATTTTTCTAAGTCCTCTAGATTTTTCATCCAGTCTAGACATTTTATCAGGGTGTTCGGCCGGTGAAAATATGATGTCGACTGTCATTTTTCTTGATCTTCTCCTGGTCTATCTCTATCAAGAATGTCTTCGATCCTCACCCTCGATCATGGGGGTTCTCTCCCTTACATCACCATCCAATCAACAAGTAGAAAGTGGACGTACGACAATATTTATTGTATAGAGTATAGTCCTACTTATTAACCATCATGTTGATCCATCCCTTTCAAGAATTACTCTGGTCAAATGATGCTAACCATCTGTGCAATGGCTTGAAAAATGGACGATCCATGCTGATTTGGACCCTTTTAAAACTCACTTTTACTGCACGATGATAATCACCTAGTCAATGGGATAATCACCTAGTCAATGGGATAAAAACTGACACTTCTCCCGTGACAGGCTGTTGCAGGTATTTTGTGTCCAGATCGAAGCCGCTCATCAGGTGGGGGGCCTGCTGTGTAGATTTCCCGGGTAAACTAACCGAACCTTACTGGCCTCTTAAGTTAATAGGCTACGCATGTACAATCAGTGTTTGCTATTGCTTAATTTCCCTGGCCATCCAATTATTTTTTACATGTGTGGCCCACCTCATGGGGGCAGGGATTGCAATGGGAAGCTAGGTAGGGCTACCATGTTGTTTGTAACAAATCCATCCCATCTATGATGGGCCTAAAATTGAGGAAGATCCAAAACCCAGGTGGCCGCCCGGTAAGAAAAAAGTGGGTAGGGAAATGCCTACCATTGAAACCCTTGGGGTCCTCGGTGATGTTTATTTGCCATCCAAACCGTTCATAAGGTCATTCCATTAATGAACTGAAAATATAATATTTTAGCATGATCCAAGCCTAATGTTTCAACTGTGGCTGTTCAATCCACACCTTTTGCTATAATGTGGTCCACTTGAGTTCTGGAACTGCCTTATTTTTGGGTCCATGTCCTAACATGATCTGGTAGAATGAATGGATAGGGTGATTTCTCACATATATCATGGTGGGTCCCACCTAGCTTACGTCCCAGGAATTTCTTGCCAAGGCTTTCGCAGGCAATCCGCTTCCCACCGGCTCAAAGATTGGGCCTGGTTAATAATTGAGCCGGGTAGTGGGTGGCGGATGCATTTCTAGGGAAGCGCATTGCATCCGACATCGTACAATAAGCAGCCTGATCAGGGGCTCTTGCAGGGCACACAGAGATTTATCTGTTTATCTATGCTGTTCATCCATTTTCTCAGATCATTTTAATGTATGAGCCAAAACTTGAGGCAGATCCAACGCTCAAGTGGACCACACCAAATAGTAAGCTTGGGTTGCATTAATAGCACAAAGCATTAAATGCAAGAGTCATCTCTCGTTTGATTAATTGAGCGTTGGATCTCGCTGGCTCATTTTTGGGCTCATACTTTAAAACGATTTAAGAAAATGGATGGACGGCATGGATAAAATGATACATCACGGTGGGCCCACAGGAGCCCCTGATCGGACAGCTTATTGTCTGGGTTGGGTTGTACGTAATCAGCTACCCATTTCTAGGCCGGGTTAGATAGTGGGCCTAGATTGAGTGAGATTAAGACTTAGGAGGGCTATGGTTAATAACTTTAGCCTGGGTTTGCATGTAGGTAGACCAAGCCCGACCGAGGACTGTCAATGGGTTGAGTGCATAGGCTCGGCTCAGCCCAAACATTTTAAAATTTGGGCCGACTCCAACCTCAGGCTGGCCCATTGAGCCCGTAGCCTGACCGGACCACATTGAGAAAGATGAGCTTAACCCCTACCCAGCTCAATTACGAACCAGGCCCAATCTTTTAAACACATCCAGATTCCCAACCTGATTTGCACTCTGGCCATGGATAGATGACTCAGATGAGTTACATGCGACTCGGCTGATCCAACACTTTTATGGCACGGTGAATGATTCAACGGTGGACATTCAATCCTTACTTTTTCCTGTCATGTGGCCCACTTGAGTTTTGGATCTGCCATATTTTTAGGCCCATGTCCTGACATGATCTGACAAAACAGATGGACATGGTGATTTCTCACTAACATCACTGTGGGTCCCGCGCCTAGCCTGGTCATAGGAAGTTCTGCCAGAGGCTTTTGCAGGAGGCAATCTACACCCCCAACCAAGAGCGGATCCATTTTTGGGCCAGGTAACATGGTGGTTACTGATTTTGTGAACTTTTTTATTTTTAGTACGCCAAGCCCGACCTAGGGCGCTGTTAATGGGTGGGGAATAGATTCGGCTCAAATCCAGGTCGACGCCGGCCTCAGGCCAGGCCCATTGACAGCCCTAGCCCCACCCAACCAGATATTAAGAACACTGAGATTGACCTCTACCCGGTTCAATTACTAACCGGGCCCAATCTTTTAAACGCGTCTGGAGTCCCGACCTGAATTGCACTCTGGCCCATGGATAGATGAATCAGATTAGTTAAATGTGACTCGTCTCAGTTGATTTGGACCCAGTCTGACCCGATCCAGTTCGACACCACGAATCACCCCCAACTGGGGTCAAGGCAGGCTAATTCACTTCCCACTCGGGTGAGTTGCGATTCGACTCGAGAGCAAACGAGTCGGTACGGTTGTCCAGCAAAATACTTATTTCACATTTTGCCAGCTACTGTGTGACCTTCCATATTCAGGCACCTAAAATGTGTACACGTGGCATGCATTGTCTCAAAGTAAACCGTCCAAAACACGAGACTCACTGTAGATAATGCATCCCCAAAAGTTTGGTTGATCGAATGATCATAACCTTTGATTAATGAATATTTATCCTTGGATTTCAGACCATTTAATGGTTTTCGTTTCAACTCTACAATCCGAACACACCAATGCAATTTGAAGGAAGAAAATGAAAGTAATAAAGGATGGTAAGCTTAGTTAATGGATTTGAATTTGGATGAATGGCTGTTTGGATATACAGAAACATTGGAAGATCAAAACACCATCCTATGCAGGCCATGTTCTGCAACAAACAGAAGCTAAAAGCTCTGTTACCACTTGTTCGTGCACCGCATGTGTGGCCCATTTGATGAGTGGAAAGGCTGGTTTTGGAGTTGCTATATAGTGGGTCGGAGCCCCATGATAAGCGGTTTGGATCTGGAATACCCACGCGATGAAATTTGCTAGCTTATGGTGCGTTTGGTAGCACCCGAAATCACGAAAGTTCATGATATTTTGCACCAAATTAAACTGATTTAATCATAAAATATCAGGATATTTCTATAACACATCCCATTATAGAAATCCATACCTTATTCTAGCAAAAAAGAAAAACTCGGTTGGGATAGGTCGTTCATTTGTAGCCAGTCCGTAGTCTATCCAATGAGTGGAAGGTTGGTTTTGGATCACTATATAGTGGGGCCCACATAATAAGCATCTTGGATCTGGAATTCTTGCAAGCGCGATGAAGTTTGGAAGCTTAGGGTGCATTTGGTGGCACCAAATGTCAAGAAATTCCATGATATTTTACATCAAATTATTCTGTTCAATCATGAAATATCATAATATTTTGTGCAACCAAACAGGCCTTTAGCTCCTTTGGTGATTATTTGTTTTCATAAACACACCAACGATAGATATCCATACCATTTGTTAAGTCCCTTGATATACATACATTGATACACCATCCTCTAACAGCTTGAGCCTTCAGAGAAAGTGGTTGTTTGACATGTTATCAAAGCCAGAGGTATTGGATTTGTGCCCATGTGGCTCGCTGCTCATTTGCAGCAGCACCTGTGGCCCATCTGATGAGTGGAAAAGCTGGTTTTGGGTCACTATATGGTGGGGCCCGCATGATAAGTGGCTAGGATCTGGAACTTGCACAATTGTAATGAACTTTGCATGAACACGCCATGTTATAGAATGTATGCGTTATTCTACAGCCATAGAAGCAAAAAAACGCTGCTCAGATTAACCGTGCATTTGCCGCACATGATGAGCCAAAAGGCTGGTTTTCAGGTCGCTATATAGTAGGGCCAACGTGATAAGTGGCTTGGATCTGGAATCCGTGCAATTGCAACGAAGGTCGCTAGCTCAGTCCCTTGTTTGGTGATTATCTGTTGGTGTAAACACGCCATGTTTTAGAAATTCAGACCTTTGTCTACAACAACAGAAGCAAGAAACTCTGTTCATGCTTGTTTGTGCATTTATGGCCACAAGGTTAGCCATCTGATGAGTAGAAATTCTAGTTGCGGGGTCACCATATAACGTGGCCCACATGATCAGCAGATTGTATATGGAATTGGTGCAATTCCAACTATAAGGTTGGTAGCTTAGTTCGGTGGTTATCTGTTTGCATAAACACACCATGCAGAAACAAAAACTGATCTGTCCGGTCAGTGACTATTAAATGGTGACAACTGGTTCTGATGATTCATTTATAAGCCACCGATCAGATGACTATAGCAAGGTCTCATCACAGCCCTTGATTTGCAAATGGAAATCAACCATCCATTTATTCCTGTATGAACTTTCTAACAATGCTTATTCAAAATCACTCAATTCTGCCGAATTTGGCGAGCATATATAGACGTCCACAAACTACGAACAAGCTAAATAAATGGAAACTGTATCTCAAATGCCAACTAACCAAACCACCTGGCATCTAAATACGTAATAGTTGTATATGCCTATACATACATTCACGCATGTATGGAGAGATAGGAAGCAAATGAGAAATGAGATGTAAGTCCCTTGTGATGATGCCCTACCATTTAGAATGTAGATGATCTGGCCCAAAAATCAGGGTGGACGTCCTATCAGGTGGGCCAAACTTGTATGTTGAATTCAGCCTGTTGATCTTTTATTTTTAGCTGTCCATTTTAACTTTCTGGGTACATGGGTGGCCTACCTGATGAGTGGACAGACGACATTTTCAGGCCAAGGAAGTTCGTGATAAAGCCTGCATGATGAATGGTGTGAATATTGCATAGGCGCCGCCATGTTGGCATGGGTATGAAATTTTGTGCTTCTCACAATCCGAAGCACTACGGAGAGTCCATTACGAAATTTGAGAGTTATGAAACAACCTGTGCTTCCAATCGTTGTTCCAGAATCAAGTGCAACCAAATCAAGGTTGATTGCCACTACGTGCGAAACAATAAGATGGATTCTGAAACAATGAAGGTGGAGAATTTCACTATGTGCAAAATGAGAACAGGGTCGAAACATGCTAGCACTGAATGATCCAGAGATCGGGACCGTTGATCATCACCGAAATGAGAAGACTGCCGTGAGACTGGGGATAGCAATGAGAGAGTGCTCTTTCTGACTGTAGGTGGTTCTCATCTCTCTTGTTTCTTGTTGTTTAGCAATCGGGTTGCTAATCCCCTTTATAAAGACTCTTATCCCCCATCCTAATGGTCAGATCATCCACTCTCCTAAGGTGAAATGGTTCTCTCATTGGAAAACGATCCTAACCATTTTACAGAATTAGTAAAATTAATAATAATAATACAAATCAAACTGATTTTAGAAGCTCGAATAAGAAGCCACATAGGGATTACAGGGATCTCCACCATGAAGGGCCTCATGGCCATTGATCCAACAACCACAACAGAGAAATTTCCTCATTTCACAACCTAAGTTGGGAATGCTCAAGTACCACTCTCCACCTTGAAAGGCTATTGTTTAATTTAGAAGAAGTTCTGAATGGATAACTAATTGCTACTATTTTTCAAGATTTATGCATTTTAATTAAATATGTAAGTTAAAGGTGCACAGAAGATGCATATATATTCGCCGTGTTTGTGTAACATATATAATTTCAAGAGCCCTGCATCGGTAGTTGAGAATGTATGTGTGCCCCCATGTCAGTCCACCATTTGATTTAAAAGCTTGAGCCGCTAGAAGATGGTGCATCTATATATGAAAGGATGGTGTATAGAGTTGAACATGAGTCGAGTAAGCTCGAAAAAATCACTCGACTTGATTG
>PVNU02001698.1:0-62584 GCA_003013855.2 Liriodendron chinense
ATGACCACCTAAGTTTGGGTTGTAAACTCAATAATCAAATATACACAAAACTTGAGTATACAATAAACTAAAAAATTAACTCTTACTAGTTGAATGAGCCCTGTTGATAGTGTCAATCTTGATATGCTCAATCAATCTTGATATGCTCAATCAATCTTGATATGGCTTCTCTTCAGTTCCCCCCGATCTTTGAAGTGGATCTTCAACTCCTACAATCGGCTACCTTACAATAATCTTCCTATGAGGATGTCAAGGTAATAAGAGTGTAGGATGGTGGTTGAATCTTCTACAACTAATAGGATGGTTCCAAATGGTGATTTACCTAGATGGGAATTCTAAAGAATGATAGACAAAAGATTTAACTATAGGATTAGTGTCTAACCTCTAAAGAATGCAAAAGAATATGTACATCTTCATTGGTGAGCTTGGATTGCTCAAATAAAGTGATTAATCATAAGGAAGATGACATGAACTCAATGATTTAGAGCATAATAGAAGAGAATAAGAGTTATAAAAAATTAGACTAAAAAATTCATCTAAAAATCATCTCCTTTCCAAAGGTCCGAGTGCAAAATTTATAAGAAAAAAAAAACTTCATCGAATCTTTAACAGCTAACTATCGATTTGATTAATCAATCTATTGATTCAATCGACTCAAATCAACATCATCGATTGAACTGTTAATTCGATCGACAAACCTCTTATTTAACTATATAGCTCATTGGAGAGTTTTAGTCGATTCTGATTCAAGTGACAGGAGTTGTCAATAGAGCTCTCATTTATGTGGTTTTAGTTTCTAATCATCAAAAGCTCTGAACCTTTTACAAGCCTAATTAATCATGTTCAATTTAATTCATAAGGCTTATAATGATAAAGTAAGGTTTTTTATTTGACTTGTATTATTTAAAGGTAGGTTGTTTTGGAACTAAAGGGGTCTAAGGCTAGTTTCACCAAAGCACCTCAATTTACCCGTGTCTTCATGTCTTGTGCTACAATTCTTCAAGTCTTCAGTTATCTTTGTCTTCCAATAGGGTTTAATCGACTCAAGACGTACAGACTCACGTTATTGACAAACTGAGGCACTTATCATTAGTTTGAAAAATGTTAGAGTTAGGAAGTTAAAAGCTATGACTGAGTCTAAGTAAGTTAATACACTTTCTTTCATGCAGATTCACAAAAAAAAAAAAAATGAAATCATCTTGAATAAAAGAAGCACATCAACTTGGTCTACGTTTAATATAACTAGAAGTTACGAGAACGATTCTAGGCTAGGCGAGAAAAGTCTAGTTTCTATGGCGTTATCTGCTTAGATGATCTAGATGCAAATGATGAGTGACTAGTAGAGATAGAGAACATGGTTTTTATTGGTGAGGAGCTGAGATGAGCCTAAGTGAAGATGTCGCATTCGAATCGGCACATGAAGAAGGTACTTCCACTCAAAAGCTGAGGAAAGGGGGCGAGTATTAACAGTTAGACAGTGAAGGGGTGAGGAGATAGAAGAAGGAGATGATTAAGATGAAGATTAACCATTATATGTTGATAAAGTACTAGTGCATACAAATGATGAAGAAACAGAAGAAGATGAAGTATACATCAAAGAAGGAGATGACTCTGATGATGACGACGGCAACAATGATGGTGGTGATCGAATGCCACAATGGCACCTGGATCAATATATATAATATTAGACTATTAGTATTATTTTGTAAGTAGTGTATAAACATTAAGTTGTAACTTGTAAATTGTATTGTATATTATATAGCTTGTTAATGTTAATTACTTCATTCATTTTTAGTTGATTTTATTCCCTCTTATGTTATGGGGATATTTCGACTGAGCTGGACCCTGGCCATGAACCACGAGGAAGCCCATTCCCATGGCTCGGCCCACAGACCGTCCCCCAGCTCGCACTTTACTAAGGCTGACCACCCAAGATCGGTATACAACAGGCTGACCACCCAGTCTCAGCCCCGACAGGCTGACCACCCAGCTCAGCCCTAGAGCAACCAGATTCGGTATAAGACCAACCAACCACCCAGAGTCGGTCTGTGATTACGGAAGGTTCAAATACTCACAAATCTACTACCTTCTCCGGAAAGATCTCTCTGATACGATTGCGAGAGAGAATCTTTCCTCCAAAGGGACTCTATCGATATATCCTAGCAGGATTCGTCTCTCCCAACCGCCTCCAAGCCTCTATAAATATAGCTTGAGTTACACCTTAAAGGTAACGAATAATCTAAGGTTTAAAACTCTAATCTTCCTTATTTCTGGACCTGACTTAGGCATCGGAAAGTTCCCCACCGCACGGAAGCACCTCCCCCTTGCCTCTCTCTCTTTTCCCTAGCAGGTCCAGCTGATGGAAGGAGCTCTGACACACAGAATGAAGGTCACGTGGCAAATCTCAGTCGTCCAAATTCGTTCTTCAAAATCGTGCGACAACAGGTGGAGCTGTCTGTGGGAACCGATGCAGCCCATGTTCTCACCGCGTAAACCCTAGCATTCAACACCCTCCCTGGGCAAACATGGCTAAGGGTAGGAAGAAGGCTAAGATTGCTGCCAAAACACCCCTAGACCCCGCTTTAAAGAGCCAAGTGAGGCAGTTATGAGAGTCAGACTAGCCACATCCTTCCCTGATGCCTAGTCAGTGAAGGCCCTAGAATAAAAAAATCTTGCCTAACCATTCTCGAAGAACAATTTGAAAATATGGAGGAAAAACTAGATCGTATCGCGGTTTACTTTGAGAGTGGTGGGACACCACATGCTACTCATTCCTGGCCGGCTACTTTAGTAGGATGCTCAGGAGACCAACAGCCTTGGTTGTCCCAAGATCAACCTCGCCAAGTTCGTCATCCAGGCAACAACAGTCATGCGACCAAGCCAACCATGGCCAGGCACATTCGGCGACTCACCTCGACGCTGCAGACCTACGTCACACCTTGGATGAGATACATCAGGGGAAAGAGATCGAGCAAGTCGTAGAGAGTTGCCCTCACCTTAAAGCTCAACTCAGGGAACTCCAGGACGAAATCAATGACATGAGAAAGAAATACCAGTCTAAGGCCTCAACCCCGATCGAAGCATTCCTCGAAGAAGCAGAGCCTCCTGTTCAATGAAGACATCTTAGGAAAGAGTCTTCCTTCTAACTTCAAAGTACCCAACTTTGGACTCTACTCCAGTGAAAGTGATCCAGCTGAACGCCTCGAAACCTTTAGGACTTGGTGGAGCTATATGGTACTTTGGGACCCATCATGTGCAAAGCATTTCCCCCTGCCACTAATAGGTCCTACACGCATGTGGTTTCGGGGACTGAGGTCGAAATCCATCTCCTCCTACGACCAGTTGAGCAGAGCCTTTGTTGCCTAGTTTATCGACAGCAGAGGATCCCAAAAATAGGCCTCTCATCTACTAACCCTAAAGCAAAAGGAAGATGAGCCTTTGTTGTGGGCTGAGGCAGTAAATATGGCTTGTCACATAATAAATCGAGTATATTTAAGAGCTGGCTTAGACAAAACACCATATGAGTTGTGGTATGGAAAGGTCCCTAGTGTCAAATATTTTAAAGTCTTTGGCAGTAAATGTCATATCCTTCGAGATAGAGAAAACTTGGGGAAGTTTGATTCAAAAAGCGATGAAGGAATTTTTTAGGGTATGCATCAAATAGTCGTGCATATAGAGTTTATAATACCAGGACCAATACAACATAAGAATCTATAAATGTTGTAATTGATGATCAATCTAAAGAAGTCATGAGACTTAATGGTGGTGAAGAGGGAGACCCATGCCAAATAAGTAAACCTAATGAAAAATCTCCCTCTCTTAATGCCTCAACATCTTTGAAAATATGTCATTTATCAAGGATCATCCCTTCAATCAAATCATTAGAGATCATGATACTGGTGTCAAGACTAGGAGACAACTTGAGGCCATCAACAGTCATGTGTGCTTCACTTCAAAAATTGAATAAAAAAATATAGAGGAAGCCCTCAACGATGAATTTTGAATACTTGTCATGCAAGAAGAGCTTCAACAATTTACTCGAAATGATGTTTGGCTTTTGGTAGAAAGACCTGATGAGAAAAATGTTATTGGAACTAAATTGATTTTCAAAAACAAAACTGATGAATCTGGCAATGTAATTCGAAATAAAGCTTGTCTAGTTGTCCAGGGGTACTCTCAAATTGAGGGAATTGATTTTGATGAAACCTTTGCCCCGATTGTTAGACTAGAATCTATTAAAATTCTCATGTCCATAGCTTGTACACTTAAATTTAAGTTATTCCAAATGGATGTGAAGAGTGCCTTTCTGAATGGTATACTCGATGAGGAAGTATATTTTGAACAACCTAAAGGGTTTGTGGAACCTAGATATCCTCATAGAGTCTATCGATTGAAAAAGGCTTTTTATGGGTTAAAACAGGCCCCCCGAGCGTGGTATGAACGCGTAACTCAATTCTTAATTGATTATGATTTCGTAAGGGGGAGTGTTAATAAAACCCTATTTGTTAACGGATTAATGATTCGATTCTCATTGCTCAGATTTATGTTGATGATATTATGTTTGGTTCCACATGCGAAGAATTTTCGGGTCTGTTTGCCGATTTAATAAAATCTGAATTTGAATTAGTTTGGTAGGCGAATTGAATTTCTTCTTAGGATTGCAAGTTAAACAATTGAGAAATGAAATTTTTTAGCAACCAAACTAAATATGTAAAAGATTTGGTCAAAGGTTTGGATTAGACTCGGGTCGACTACACGCTACTCCCATGGCCACAACAATTAAACTTTTCCAAAGATTTGTCGAATAAAAGTGTTGATCAACACCTATATAGAAGTATGATAGGAAGCCTTCTGTACCTCACAACTAGTAGACTTGACATTGCATTTAGTGTAGGTGCATGTGCTATATTTCAGGCCGACCCTAAAGATTCTCATCTAACAGTTGTGAAGAGGATTATAAGATATATGGCATGCACCACTGAATTTGGCTTGTGGTACTCCTTTGACACATCTACTATCATTGCGGGGTACTCCGATGCCGACTTGCTGGAAACATGGACAATAGAAAGTCGACTAGTGGTAGTTGTTTTTACATTGGAAACTGCTTAGTAGCTTGGCATAGCAAAAAGCAAAAATCCATTTCATTGTCCACCGCTGAAGCTAAATACATTGCAGTTGGTAGTTGCTGCACCCAGTTACTTTGGATGAAACAAATGCTAAAGGACTATGGGATTAATCAAGATGGAATGACACTATTTTATGACAATACCAATGCCATAAATATATCCAAAAATCTCGTCCAACATTCACAAACAAAACACATTGACATTAGACATCATTTCATTCAAGAACTAGTTGAGGAACAGGTCATTGTGCTTGAATTGTGCAAATCGAAACCCAACTAGCCAATATCCTAACTAAGCCTCTAGACACGAATAGATTTGAACATGTTCGAAAGTCTATTGGTGTTTGTTCAATATAATTTACGACATGGCCTCTTGTGCTTACAAGTAAATCTGAGGCACTTGGCCTCATAATTATGCCTAGGTCAATAATTAAGAATACCATTAACCCAAAAATAAGAGGACAACCTTTACAAAAACTTAAAATTTTGCTATCCAGGGTCATCGGACGCCTGACCGTAACCTGACCGGGTGCCTGACCGTGCGCGACCAAACTTATTTAAGGGCTCGTTTAAACAGATTTGGAGCTATCGATTTCACTCCACTCGTTTTTCCCCTTTCTTCCGATTGTGCCCTAGCCCCTTCCTTAGGGCTCCAAGGTGACATTTCACTCCCGGGATCCTCGTTTTCAATGACAAGAGGTGACATTTCACTCCTCTCTACCTACATTGTTTGCTTTTTGGGTCCTAGGTAAACCCTTCTCCTCCATTCTTGTCGTGTGGTTGATTTCTTTCTGGGATAACCTTGCTCATGACTAGTGAGAAGAAATCAAAACGTCCCGCGGATGAGGGAACATCCCGGGGAATTCGGAGCAAGCAACTTGCTCCTAAGAGGGCTTCTCAAACTCATCGAGCATCAACTCAAGTACCAGAGCCTTCGTCCCATAGTTCCATCTGATGAATCTGAGCAGGGATTCCCTTCTCGGGCTAAGCATGGCCTAGCCCCTCTTAGAACAATGAATTATCTGTTGCGCCGTCCGATTGTGGGAGAGAGACAAGTTGACCATAACTGCATTGTCGAGTATATGGTTTAGGAGAGACTGGCTAACATCAAGTGGCACTATTTGCTTGATTTTGGTGGACCAATTTACCATAATGTTATGTATCACCTGCTCTCCCGGGTTGTCAAAGCAACGGATGATCCGACCACTCTCACAGTGGATCGGGATGGGCAAATGCTTGTGATAAAAGCAGCCACCATTTCTAGGCTTCTAAGCATACCCATCTCCACAGCAAGGGTTCCGCCATCTGGCCCCCATGAAATCACCAATAAAGTAATATAGACAAAGGCCTTATGCGGCGGTAAGAATGTGATATGGGATGACAAAGACACCAGTGTTCTTCCTGCCAATAACATGACCGATGATTTTCGCCTTCTGCACCTAATTTTTTCATAAAACGTCCTCTATGGCTAAAATACTTTATTGGGTTGGTCAAGGTCATCAGTTGTGCCTTCCCATGCAAATTATGAGTCATATTGTATCCATCTTCACCGTGAGTGGAAAGGGGGCAGGTATCTCTTTTGGTCGCATCCTCTCTCTTCTATCCAGAGATTGCGGATTTCCTCTCAGAGCCGAGAATCCTCTTGCCTTTCCAATGGTTAATAACAGGACCATCACTTACATGAAATTGGACCCGCCTTATCAAAATACTGGTTGGCCTGGTGCATACGCGGAAAATCCAACAGAAGAAGAAATGACAGCTCATTCTGCATAGGCTGCTACTCAAGGTGGGTCATCTTGTGCTGGAACATTTGACGGGGCTCAACTCGACGCTCCAATGCTTCAACAAAAGAGCTTCAAGAGGTTAAAGTGCATCTTGGTCGTGTAGAGAAAATGGTTTAGTCACTTGAAGACATCGGTCACATGATTCTCGCGATCCTCACCTGCCATAACAATGATACACGGCCCCAAGCCCAGGGAGAGGGAGCCCAACCGACTCGGTCGTTGTAAGATCCCAAGCATCCTAATCATCTCAGTCTCTACCTCTTTTTGTTGACTGACACTTTAATGATATATAGTTTATTGGTAGAATGATTGTACTTTTAATACTTTTATGCTTGGATGGGGGACTAGTTGTCCCATTTTGGGTTTCTGACTTTATCTTTTGTCTTAACTGCATGATGCCCATTTTGTTTGGATATTGGATATGATGGGTGCATCTATATGATATGGGATATGATTTTTTTAATTTCTGGTTTCTATAGTTACATCTTTATGTGGGTGGTTTGTTGGTTTAGGGCTTCATGCCCCTTTTATGGCTTGTTATTTATGATGATATTCTTTTAAAAGCCAAATTAGAATTGTGCATATCGATATACTCTATTCAGGGCTACTTGCCTCCTTTTGGTATATGTGTAATGTGTTTGGTCATAATATAAATCCAGTAGGGTGGTTAGTTGCTTGGGCTTTAAGCCCTCCGTTTTAAATGATTAATACATGTATATCTCTCTATGACCATTATGTATGATTGGCTTCTTCCCTCTCTATGCTTAAATGTTAATCTCATTCCTCTTTGTCTTGACATATTCTCAGCACTTCCAGTTATATCTTTATTGAGTTAGCTATCCTTATGTGCTAACCTTTGTCAATGACTAACAAAAAGGGGGAGAAGAGTCCTACCAGTCGACCATGTTATCTTTTTTGTGGTCTTTGGTGTGCAAGTACTTAGGGGGAGAAAATTGAAGCCAAGAGTCTATACATGTCCAAATTTTGTAAATGTATGAATGTAAATCTTATTTATGGCATGTATTCAATGTAAGGGTGTATTTTGTTAGGTTTTGGAGTCTAGGAATGTCATCAGAACAGTCCACAATATTTAGGTTAGTTTTGTTGCGTAATTGACAGGGGGGAAATTGTAAGTGCACATATTGTCAATTAGCATGATGTGTAAGTCGTCAAGTCTGATGAGCCTAGTAGATGCTAAAGATTGAAGCCTTGAAGATCTCCGGCGTTTCGACGAGAAGATTCAATTAAGGTCTCTTGTTCCAAGCCATCTCAAAACCAACTCCCTTGACCCAATACTTGTGTATTCCCAAAACCTTTGACCTCTAGCAGGCCCAAACTTAATAAGCATTTTCTTAAGCCTCATGCCGTAGAGGAGAGTCCATTAGATCAGCACGAACTTTGGTTAAGATGGACAATAGATCCTCTGTAGGAAAGAATCAGAAAAAACACATCAATTGAAATTCCTGTAAAGAGAGGACCGGGCCCCCGACCATATGAAAATATGTTTAGAGAGGTTTAGACTAAATTTCGGGCGCCTGACAAGTGAAAAATCTGTCCAGTGAGTCTGCCTGAACTTCAAGATGAATTTCGGGCGCCTGACCACAACTTCACCGGGCGCCCATCCAAATCAAAATCTGTCCAATGAGCCTGCCTGAAATTCAAGATGAATTTCGGGCGTCAGACCACAACTTCAATAGGCGCCTGTCCAGATCAAAAATTGTCCAGTGAACTAGACTATCTTCTGGATTGAATTTCAGGCGCCAGACCAAGTGTCCGCCGGGCGCCCGACCACCGCTAATCTGAATTTTTAACTCTATGTCTGGGCGCTCAAAGCTATTGTCTGAGCACCCGAACTAGACGTTTTTTTGTCCATTATAACCACATCTATTTAAGCATTTGTGAGGGCAATGAGGCATCTACGAAAAATAGAGTTGCCCTTTGAGAGAGTGAGTTTCCATAGCAAAAAACTTTCCTTCTCAAAGTCCTAAACTTTGAGTTCATTGTTCAATCCTTGTTGTTAGAAAACATTAATGAGCATTCAAGGCTCGGATTGAAATATAAACTCAAGCCCTCATTAATGGTTGTTGACCTAATCTCCATTTGCTATATTCTCATGTCATAAATATCATTAATGAAGATCTTGGTAAAACCCCTCTCTACCATTTAAGCCTTAACCCTTTGAGAGTTTCAACCAAACCTTATTCCCTCACCTTGGAAGCTACAAACAAGCATTCAAAGCAAGGTTGCTAACCGAGGGAGTTAAAGAAGGAGCCATTTATACAAGCCGAAGCTACTTCAAACAAAGGTGCTATCAAGGGGCTCAATCAACTAAGTACTTTTTAGTTATCAAGTCCAAGAAACCTTCTCAAGTGCTAAGGTTTGGGTTTCAGAGTTTGAAGACCCAAACTCGAGTGAGTCCTTGTGTAGGACAAGTCCTTATGTAGGACAAGTGTTTGATGGATTAGTCCTAAGGAAGGATGAATCCATGTGTTGAAGTTTAGACCTTGTGTAGGTTGTTAAACCTCATTTAAAACCATTGTGATAGTGAAATCTGGTCACTCAAGGAGTAAGTGGATCAGCCGAGAGTAGAGTAGGTACATAACCGAACCACTATAAATCTCTTGTTATGTAGTGAATGATTTCTATTTGTATGTGTGAGATGAATTGATTGTAACATGTTGGGTATTACTAGCAATCAATCTCATGAATATGCCATATAGATAAAACTTAGCATATCAAGTGTTTGTGGAAATGTTTCTAAGATGTAATTTATATTCTCATATGTATCTTTAGAGCTGCACATCAATCCAATCGATTCGATTTTAGATGAAATTGAAATTGAATTGATCCTAAATTTTTGAAATTGAAACTGAAATTGAATTGATCTTAATTTTAAAATTTTGAATTGAAATTGAATTCAACTCAATTTTTTTGGAATTGATATAAGATTGAATTGATGAATTTTTTTATTCGATTCGATTTTTCACACATTACAAATTGAAATCCTATAAGCTTTGTAGGTTTGGATTTTATAGTACCTCAAATAGTAATATTAGTAGAAATACTTCTGAAAACATATGCATAATAACTAGTCCATACATGGTCTTGGAGTAAAAATTTAATCAAACTTACCGTTATGTTGCAAAGATGCCACATACTTGGTGGAAATTTCAGATGTACGTCAAATCTCGATCTCCAATCTCCTTATCCAAATTTCATATGTAAATCTGGCCCACTTGGCATGTGGGCCCTAATTCAGAGTTGTACATTTGTTTTGCAAAATGTGGCACACCTTACTACTGGATCAAATTGATTCTTCGGCTAGGGTAGCAATAATGGATTGATTGGATCTCAGGGTCATTATGCCATGTTGGCATATGAGTGGCGCTTGCATGAGATTTATTACACAGGCCTTGTGGGCTTTACAAAGCCCCTTTAAAGTACATGTGACAAGATGATGTATCAACCAATATAGATGGAAAATGGCTCAAAATAAATGTAGGTGATCCTAGCCATTTAATTAGTGTCCTTTAAAGGGATGGTAGAAGAGAAAATTGTTTAATGGTCTAAACCAAGTAAGGTAAATTAAAGAAAATTGATGGCTATGATTGTATTTGTCTGAAGGAAATATTTTTTTATAAATAAGTCATTGGTAATATATTCCTCTAGATAGAGGGTCCTGATTGTGTATAATCTTGCAAAGTGTACTGTAAAGAGATGGCTCTACCGTTTCTGTTTGTAGAGATATCATAGGATCACCACAGAATAAGCGCTATGCTATGTTTATATATTGTGACTAATCAACGGTTGGCATGTAAATCTAATGTGGAAAATTCCATTATATGATCCAGTTGGCATGGGGGACTTTACATATATGGGAAAATTCCATTTACACTATGATGTATCTATTTCATCCATGTCATCATCATCATCATCATCATCATCATCATCATCATCATCATATATATATATATATATATATATATATATATATATATATATATATATATATATATATATATATATATATATATATATATAATTCAATTCGATACAGATCGATTCGATACAGATCGATTCGATTCGATCGATCGGAATCGAAAATTGAAATTGAATTGATCTTGAGGAACAATTTGATTCGATTCAATTTGTTCGATTTGATTCAATCGATAAATTGATCATAAATTGAATTGTGTGCAGTCCTATGTATCTTCTTGTATCTTTTACATGCGTACAAGTGTTTAAATTATTAAATTTAAAAAGTGTCCTATTCACCCCTTTCTAGGACAAAGAAATAAGTTTCTTGCTTCTATAAGTGCGGTAATCAAACTTATACCACAATTTCAAACCAACCACATGACAATTCACAACTGTAATTACATTCGCATGGCATCCAATGCCCAAATCTATATCAAATCATCACTGAAAATCATCGGGGGCCATACCCACGCATCCAATGCTATGAGTAATTAGACCTTGCATACTTGGCATATCGGTGAGGCCATAAGACACTAACTCGGCACGACAATAGCGGACCCTATTCTCACTTCGCTTTGCCAACGGGTCAAATCGGTACATGTTCGCACCTCAGCCCTTTAAGCAAGTTGGACATACCTCTTCTCACTCGACCTCGTCATTGGGAGTCAAACACATTGTGACCCATGTTATCCACTCAACTTCATCATTGGGAATCAAACACATAATGACGCATGTTATCCACTCATCCGGACCATGAGACATCCCTAAGTACCATCGGAGTTTACGGACTTTCAATCCATGGGGCCCTTTTCTCCCCAACTATTTTACATTTCTCGTGTTCTGCAATCTCATACACATGTGGGGTATCCAAATCATAAGCCCGTTATCGATCCCATGCAACTATGAATATAATTATGATGCCCACATATATACCTCTACATCTCACCCAAAATGTTAGCATCTAAATGCATTTCATGTCATATGATTACGCGCATCGAATGTACCATGCACATATGATGCATGTATATAAGAGAACTCATAACCAAGTAGCCCCTCGGCTAATCGCCATTATCGGATATCAAGTGATCGGGGCTTGATGGCCGTTTCATGTCCCTAAGTGATCTATATGGTATGTATGTACGTGATTATGTCATGATCCATTCTGCACAGATAGTATGCAACACTTTATGATGCATGCATGAGCAGGATCAATATATCTAAATCATTGGATTAGCATGCTAGGATGAGAAATGATGTTAATCAAGGCATCACATCACGTACCTCTATTAATTCCTAATTATCATCACCATTACCATCATTTATAACTATCACAATCACAATTCATATCCATTCGTAATTACATATCATTCGTTATAATACAAGCATCCTTTAGGGGCTTCAGCCTAGTTCTAGGCCCAATATAAATGAGCGGATTTAATGGTCTCTATTCTTACCACTCAAAAATATTTAACGATTTCTATAAGTACTATAATATGCTCATTCATGAGCTTGAACCCATCTTCATTGCACCTTACTTTGTTTGGGCTTACGTGGGCTTAATATTATACTTCACGTAGGTCTTACATGATGGTGGCGACGATATACAATGCATGCATCAAATGGGCTGCGGAATGGATGGCATTGATATATGATGCATACGGAAACGGGCCGCTAATAATACTCATAAATACGGTGGGTCCTGCTTCTAAGGGTACACGCTAATGGGTTGGATTGCGCATGATCATCATGGTGGGTCCACAATAATTTGGACGGCTTACGTCATAGCAGGCCCAAAGATGAACGGCTTGGATATACAATTTAGACATAAAGGTGGGCCACTATCCGAGATGGCATGGGTGCACGACACATCCATCAGCGTGGGGTCCACTCATGGACAACATGGATAATCACATACATGCATCATGGTAGGGACTACAGTGGAACCCACACTCTAGACAGTCCAAACGTGTAGTAGCCCACCTAAATTTAGGCTTGCTTCACTTCTTGGTTTCACAAACTGGTGGGCGTCATGAATAAAACATATCATCATGACAGGCCCTGAGATGAACGGCCTAGATATACCATTATGATAGGTGTTCAATCAACGTTGTTTCATGCGGTGTGGTTGACATGAGATTGGGATCTTTCTCATTTTGGGGTGGCCTACCTGATGGGCGAGGTGGATAGAACCCATATGGACAGGTGGGCCTCAGAGGGCCCCATCAGATGGGATGAAGTGGATACAAGATACATACATCAAGGTGTGCTCTAGGAAGTTTCCAATAATGGTCGTTCAACCACACTTGAGATTTGAATTTGCTTCATTGTTGGGCCCATGGGCTAAACTAGGCTGGAGAAATCGATGGACGGTGTGGATTCACCACACCCACCAAGGTGGGGTCCACAGTGGGCCCCACAGATTTGGACAGGTGGGGTGGCGTCAGCGTCCAGAGAGGGGGAGCGAATTAGATGTTACCCTGGAAACACCTTAGTGGGTGTTACCCCTACCGTGTGGGGCCCATCGTGATATATTTTTTTATATATCTTTGCCGTCTATCTGTTTTCTCATATCATTTTAGGATATGATCCAAAATTTTAAAAAGATAAAAATCTCAGGTGGACCATAACACTAGAAACAGTGATTAATAACCATTAAAAACGTTTTGTGGGCCATAAAAGTTTTGGATCAATCTCATATTTATATATTCCCTTCATCAAGACCTTATTGACATTATCAAGAGCTTGGATTGCAAATAAACATTACCAAAACCTTACCATGAGCTCTTTGGAATTTTTAATGGTGGGGCACTCAATCACACTGTTTCCAGTGGTATGGTCCACTTGAGATTTGGATCTGCATAATTTTTTGAACCTTACCCTAAAATGGGCTGTATAAAGGGATGGACGGAGTGGATATACAAAATATCGTCCATGTGGGCCATACGGTAGGGGTAACACCCACTAAGCTGTTCCCGGGGTAACACCTAATTCGCGCCCCCAGAGAGGACGCCGCTCTCTCTTCCTTTATTATTATTATGGTTGTTGCTGTTGTTATTATTCTATTTTGTATCTCATTACTTTATTATTATTTTATTTTTGGGATTATGTCCTACATGATCTGGCAAGATGAATGGTGGTCGTTCAATAAACACTGTTTCTATAGTGTGGGCCGTTTGAGATTTGAATATCTTTTCACTGCGGAGCTTGAGTGCGGCCCACTTAAAACGCCTGGCAGGGTAGATGGACAGTGAGGATACATAATACATTCATCTGGTGGACCCCACTAGTGTGGGGACCACATTGTCACCAAACAAGGTGCATTTACACGCTGTGGGGACAACAGGTCCCACCTGCTGGACCTTTTCCTTTTTTTTTCTATATATATATATATATATATATATATATATATATATATATATATATGGGAAATGGTACTATGAGGTCGACCTCATGGGAAGTTACCATGAGGTCGAGCTGTGTGGGCCCCACCGTGATTTTGATCGGACATCAACACCGTGCATTTGATGGGTACCCTTTAGTTCATGAGATATACCAAAAATCATCCGTACATGGAACTCAGGTGGGCCATAACATCTAAAACCATGTAAAGACATACCTAAAACATCTAAAAGCGCTTGGTGGGGCCCACCTGAGTTTTGGATGCAGCTGAAAGTTGGTATGACCCCTCGTCTAAGTGGAGCACACACAATGGATGGTCTGGATTTGTGAACAACATGTTGGTGGGCCCAATAAACGATCATGAAGGTTTTAATGGACGGATCACCTCTGTCAACTGTTATATGTGGTGTGGCCTACCTAAGTCATGGATTGACCTGATTTTTAAGACCTTCGCCCATCACGTAATGGTGCATCTGACCGATGGAGTAGATGTCCGATCAACATCACAGTGGGGCCCACACAGCTCGACCTCATGGTAACTTCCCATGAGGTCGACCTCATAGTACCATTTCCCTATATATATATATATATATATATATATATATATATATATATATATATATATATATATATATATTGAAATTGGAAATGTTACTATGAGGTCGACCTCATGCGAAGTTCCCATGAGGTCGAGTTGTGTGGCCCCACAGTGATGTTGATCTGACATCAACACCTGCACTTGATGGGTCCCCTTTTGTTCATGAGATATCCCAAAAATCAGCCGTACATGAAACTCAGGTGGGCCATAACATCTAAAACCATATGAAGACAGGCCTAAAACAGTTAAAAGCGCCTGGTGGGGCCCACCTGAGTTTTGGATGCAGCTGGAAGTTGGTATGACCCCTCATCTAAGTGGAGCACACACAATGGATGGGTTGGATTTGTGAACAACTTCTTGGTGGGCCCAATAAACCATCATGAAGGTTTTAATGGGCAAATCACCCCTGTCAACTGTTGTATGTGGTGTGGCCCACCTAAGTCATGAACTGACCTGATTTTTAAGACCTTGGCCGATCACGGAATGGTGCATCTGACCGATGGAGTAGATTTCCGATCAACATCACATTGGGAAGAGGTACTATGAGGTCGACCTCATGGGAACTTCCCATGAGGTCGAGCTATGTGGGCCCACTGTGATGTTTGATGGGCATCCACACCATGCATTTGGTGGGTCCCCTATTGGTCATGGGATATCCCAAAAATCAGCTGTATCCAGAACTCAAGTCGGCCATACCAATTGAAACAGTGTAAAAGCATGCCTACACCATCTAAAAGCACTTTTTGGGGCCCACCTGAGTTTTGGATACGGTTGAAACTTGGTGTGACCTCTTTTTTAAGTGAGACACACACAATGGATGGTCTGGATTTCTAAACCACATCTCAATCTATCCAATAAATGATCGTAAAGGTTTCAATCGGTCTATCTAATAAACGATCCTAAAGGTTTCAATGGGTGGATATCCACTCCTAATTGTTGTCTACGGTGTGGCCCATCTAAGTCATGTATTGGTCTGAGGTTTAAGCCTGTGGCCCAACACAGAATGGTGCATCTGACTGATGGTGCGGATGCCCATCAAACATCATAGTGGGGGCCACACAGCTCGACCTCTTGGAAGCTTCCCTTGAGGTGAAGCTTCCCACACACACACACACACACACATATATATATATATATATATATATATATATATATATATATATATATATATATATATATATATATATATATTATAAACATCTAGGTCTGATGACAACTCAAGGTGGACCCTTGGAAGTTTTCAACGTTAAGTGCTCAATCCCCTCTGTTTCCGTACGTGTGGCCCATTTGAGCTTTGGATCAGCTTCATTTTTAGGATCATACCTTAGAATGATGTGGGGATATGAATGGACAGCATGGATGTAATGTGCCGAAATCATGTGTGGCCTGCCTGTTGGAACAGTAGCAACTGCATGTTGTTCATAGCACTTGCAACAACTTCTTTCCATGGGGGGGGGGGGGGGGGGGTGTTTCTGACCAGTAGGGTGCACAAAATGGACGGTTTCAATCTTCCATATATGGGCCCATGATTAGGGTGTCAATGGGTCCAACCTGAGTCTAGCGCAATCCCGAGCCTGGTCTTTCACACACGCGCACAGAGAGAGAGAGAGAGAGGGCGGGGGGGGGGGGGACTTTCAGATTTCAGCTCCTCCCCTCTAATATGATTTCTCCTCAATTTCAAGTTCAAAACCTAAAATAGAACTATCAAAACAAATAAAGGGTTTTCATATCTTCCCCCTCCGGCTGTAGAGGTGAGAGAGAGAGAGAGGGAATGGTGGGGGTGTTTGGAGCGACGAGAGTGCTGGAGATAGTGAAGAAGCATGATTCAAGTAGATTGGTATGAAAGAGGATTAAACTCACCACCACCACAAAAGCCAATGCTAAAAAAAGACTTCTCCAATTCTGACAAAATGAGGTCGTCTTGAAGGCTTGTGTTGTACCAACTCCTCCCAAAACATCAACATGTGGGGTTGGAATTGCAGAGAAAAACACTGATGGCATACAAGCCCAACCAAAATAAATGTAAAGTTGGATGAGTCTAAAGGATTTGTTGTGGTTTGTAGTTCCCAGCTTGGTGGTACTGGATCCTTTTTCTCCATGATGGAATATCTTTGAATCATGAGTGTGATGGGGTTTTCCTCCTCAGGACAGAGGAGAGTTATGGAGCAGCCTGGGTGTGGACCAGTTTGGTCAGGCGACCGAAAATCACCCAGATGAGGCAAAAAATTGCTCTACAGTTTTTACAATAGTCGGGCGCCCGATGGTCTTGTGATCGGGCGCTCGGTGCCTTGGGCGGGCATCCGACCAAGTTGGTTCGAGCTTCCGAAATTGGACAGTTCTTCTCGATGCTCGTTGGACATTTTTTGGCTTGTGCGGGCGCCCGACGGTCCATTGACTGAGCGCTCGACCCTGCGCGAACTGCTTATACGCAGTTTCCTGTTTATGTTCTAATTCCTCCGGTTCTCTACTTAAGGGGTTCCAAATCGGGATTAAGGTATCCCATTGAAGTGTTTTTCACGTCCAAGGTAAGAGAGGGAGAGAGAAAGAGGAAGAGAGGAAGCTTGTAGAAGGGAGATATTGCTTGAAGAAGTGATCTTCGGCGCAACCATCGTCTCAGCGCTTCTACGTCCTCGTGATCGGTGAGATCTCTCCCTTTTCATTATTCTCTTATTGTTTATCCACTCATACGCGAGTGAAGAAGGTTTGATCCAAGTGGTGTGTGCTTGTGATCGGTTGTAACGTTCTACTTCATGGTGGATTGTTTGTCTGGACTAGGTCCCGTGATTTTTACCTCTTTCGGGGGTTTTCCACGTAAAAACTCCCTGTGCCGTGTGGTTGATGCTTTATTTTTTACTATTGCATTATCATAACCTATAATTCTAGTGCATTAGGGGGCGAGATCCTAAGGTTTGTGTGAAACGCACCCAACAAAGTGGTATCAAAGCGTTCAGGTTGGTTGAACGGAGTGGGATCGGTTCTGAATTATAGAAGGTGGCTCGTCAAGGATGATCAGCCTCAATGGTTCTAACTGGACCATATGGAAGGCTAAGATGGAGGACTTGCTCTATTGCAAGGACCTATATGCTCCAATCTTAGGCGTATCGGCGAAGATAAATGATATGTCAGATGATGATTAGAAGAAGTTGGATTGAAAAGCGGTGGGGTTCATTAGACAATGTTGGATGATTCGGTATTTCACCATGTGTCTACAGAGACCTCAGCCGGTAGCCTATGGCTGAAATTGCAAGGGCTGTATGAGAGAAAGACAACCGGCAATAAGATTTTTCTGATAAGACAACTTGTGAATCTCAAGTTCAAATATGGTGGTTCCGTGGCTGAACACATGAATGAGGTCAGCAACATATTAAACCAGCTCTCTGCTTTGAAGATGGTCCTGGACGATGAACTACAGGCTTTACTATTGCTTAGCTTATTGCCTGACAGTTGGGAGACATTGGTGGTGTCTCTGAGTAACTCCGCGCCAAACGGAAAGGTGTCCATGGAGCAAGTAACTAGTTGTCTCTTCAATGAGGAGACAAGAAGGAAGTCTCAAGGGTCTACTCAACAAGAGACCCTTATGACATAAGATCTGGGGAGAGGAAAGAACAGAAAGGGCGGGAAGGCCCGAGATAAATCAAGAGGCAAGTCGAGTGTCAGGAATGATGTTGAATGCTGGAATTGTAACAAGAAGGGTCACTACAAGCATGAATGTCATAGGAAGAAGAATGACAAGAAAGGAAAAGGAAAGGAGAAGGAAGATGAATCAGACTCCACTGCGATCACCTCAGATGGCGATGTTGTGGTTATTCTTTCAGCAGATCACGATGTTTGTCTCACGGCTACGAGTCAAGACACCGACTGGGTGATAGACTCGGGAGCCTCGTTTCATGCGACTCCACGCAAATATTTCTTCACAAGCTATAAGTCAGGTGACTATAAGATAGTGAAGATGATAAATTCTGGCCTATCGAAGATCGTAAGGGTCGGTGATATTTGTGTGAAGACCGATGTGGGCTGCACATTGGTTCTCAGGGATGTGAGGCACATTCCAGACCTTCGCCTTAACTTGATGTCGACAGGAAGGTTGGATGATGATGGCTATGAAAGTCGATTTGTGGTGGGCGCTGGAATCTCATCAAGGGTTTGATGATCACGGTCAAAGGAAAGAAGTGTTACACCCTTTACAAGGCAAGTGTTAATGTATGCAAGGGTGGGTTGAACACAACGGAAGATTCAGCTACTGACATGTGGTACAGACGTCTAAGCCACATGAGTGAAAAGAGCTTCAGCTACTAGCGAAGAAGTGGCTCCTTCCAAACGTGACAGGTATACCTCTCGAAACCTGTATTAACTGTTTATCAGAAAACAGCATAGAGTTTCATTTGTTAAATTTATTTCCCATGTTAATAAAATGCATACATTAGATTTGATTTACTCTGATGTTTGTGGTCCTATGAGGACAAAAAAACTTGGGTGGGGCATTGTATTTTATCACTTTTATAGATGATGCATCTAGGAGGGTTTGGGTTTATGCTTTGAAATCCAAGGACGAGGTCGTTGGTGTGTTTAAAACGTTTTATGCTATGGTCGAGAGAGAGACAGGTAGATCGTTGAAGTGCATCCGCACTGATAATGGTGGTGAATACATAAGTGACTTCTACGAGTATTGTAAGTCATTGGGTAAACGGCATGAGCAGACGGTTCCCAAGACCCCCCAGCATAATGGTGTGGCTGAGCGAATGAATCACACCATTGTAGAAAGAATCAGATGCATGTTATTCCATGCAAAGTTGCCCAAGATGTTCTGGGGAGAAGCAATGCACACGGCGGTGTATTTGATAAACAGGTCTCCATCAACCCCGTTGAATGGAGAAGTACTTGAGAAGGTGTGGACTGGACGAGATCCGTCATACAGTCATCTAAGGGTGTTTGGATGCAAAGCATCCATTCACATACTAAAGGACGAGAGGTCAAAGCTCGATACGAAGATCAGGCAGTGTGCGTTCTTGGGGTACGATGATGAAAAGTTTGGTTACAGGTTGTGGGATCCGACCGAGAAGAAGCTCGTCAAGAGCAGAGATGTGGTTTTCTTTGAAAATCAATGTATAAAAGACATTTGTAAGCCAAAAAAAAGCTAGCCTAGTTCAGGGGAGCTAAAGAACATGGATTCGGTTACTCCTCCCGTGGTGCATGATGACGGGGGAGTACAGCAAGGTGCAGAGGATGAGGGAGTCCCTAAAGAAGATGGACTGGGGGAGCAGTCCCCACTTAATCACTGCAAGAAATTCCATTTTTACCGACGAAATAATTCGTCGGCTTTTAGTAAAATTTCGTCGGGAAATGTTTTTCCCGACGAAATTTTTCGAGGCAACATCGTCGCAAAAAGGCCGTCGGTAAAGGTTTTTCCCAACGAAAAAAAGTTTCGTAGGCAATAATAAAACCATTACCGACGAAAAAAATCGCCGACAAAACATATGATTTTTTTGTCGGAAAAAAATGTGATTCGTCGGTAAAAGAAATTTTCCCGACGAACATTTTCGTAAGTGAAGACCTTTACCAACGAAAATTTTCGTCGGTAAAGGTTTTTACCTATGAAAAGTTTCGTCGGTAAAGGTTTTTCCCTACGAAAATGTTCGTCGGTAAAAGTTTTCACCTACGAAAAAATCCGTCGGAAAAAGTCTTTACCTACAAAAGTTTTCGTCGGTAAAAGTTTTTATCTAGGAAAAAATCCATCGGTAAAAGGTTTTTACCTACGAAACAATCCGTCGGTAAAATTTTTACAAGTTTATTACCAACGAAAAATTTTGTCGATAAAAAGTTTTCCATGTTTTTTACCTACGAACAATTTCGTCGGTAATAGTATTCCCTTTCCCGGTTTCATTTGTTTTCAAAATTCAGGAAACAATTCCTGATATACACGTGTAAATAAACCTATACATTTTTATCCTATTCACATCCACATACATACGAATAAAAATAAACCACACCATCCATAAACAAATAATCCATTCCACATCCACAAACAACCAATATTTATCCACGCACAAATACATATAAGTTAACATTCGTATATTAAAAAAAAGGATCACGAAGATGAAAGCGGAGGTGGCGGGGCATCGGTGCCAAAGCGTGCAGCGAGAGCCTAAAACATCTCCTGCATCCGTCGCTCATACTCTTGCCGCAACTCCTTGATCCTCCTCTCCTGCTCCTCCCGTCGCCTCTCCTCCTCCTCCTCCCTACGCCTCTGCTCCTCCTCTCTCTGCCTCTCCAGCTGCTCTCTAATCTCATCGACGACGACCCGTAGCTGCTGAACCTCTCTCTCTGTGATATCAGCTCGGCGTAGAGCGCTCTCACCAGCTACGGATCGGCTGGAGCCACCTCTAGTGGGTGTCATGAGCTTGGCACCATGGCCAAGCCCACGCACATATCCAGAACGGGTGCCAAGCACCTCGCTTAGGATTTCTGGCTCACTCCGCTGACTACCATCGGGAGTGGGCTGACTGCGTATGGTGTACAACGCCGCCTGTAATGAAAACATATGAAATTTCATAAAAATGACATGAATAACATTATTATCAATCAATGCGCAATTAAATTTTACAAAGTAAAGATTTTTACCCAATGCTCACTGGCTCTAGGATGAACCCAAGATCCCGTCGCCTGCCAACAGTGAGTCCCTCTGTAGAGGTCTATTGGTCCAGGCTCTTGGCCGGTGACGGAATCTCGCTGCGCAATCGAAAGGAAAGACTTATAATAAATGCCAATCAAAATAATATATTAACTTAATAATCATCAATAATTTCTTACCATGTCGTAACGATGTCGTACAAATGACTTTGAACCAGCTACGTGGTTCACTTGTAACTTTTCCCTGTTCGCAGAATTTATTCTACTCCTCTTCTAAACACATTATACAAAATACATTGCTATTAATTGTGAATTTAATTGCGAATTTAATTGTTACCTTAAGATATCGTAAATTTGTAAATATTCCCTAAAAAGCCTCCGACGAAAATCTCTCGCAGAGTATCCGACAGTCGTCTGTAGTAACGTGCGGCGGTGCGGACAGCACGGCCTCATCGTGCATCCTGCACCGCTTGTACCGCTGGTGTAACTCTCCGCGGTACTCCTTGAACCACTCTCTGATCATGTCGTCGACGGCATGAGAAATGTAAGGAACATTCAAATCGAAGTCAAATTTATCCTGCAGTTTCGTAAATAATAAATTAAGGCAATAAACTTATTAAAAATAGGACTTAACCGTAAATGAATTTTCACAAAAGAAAATTTCAATTTACTAAAATTTACCTGAAGGTGCTGACGGATGAGTTGTCACTCATCATCTATCACGTCAGTCCAACGGGGGGTGGTGGCGGGGATCAGAGATCGGCATAGGACACCGACCTCAGACGTAAACAGTCTGGCACTGTCCCCAACAGGTCTAAGGCAATCCTGTGGAAACTCTACCGCCACCCTACCCTCACGCGTAAGTCGCTCTAAAACTAACCAACGCGTGGGTCTACGTCCTCGTCGGCTGGTAGAAGATGCTGCCGCGAAAAGATATATGTAAGTAACAATATAAACAGAAATCACTAAATAAATGTCTAGACTTACATGCAGTGCCTGGTATATGCTGAACCGAAGGATCAGATGCCTATGATGTACCGTGCGACGTCGATGCTGTCTGCGTCGCATCACGGGAAGAAGGGGTAGATCCAGTGCGCGAATGACCTGATCTCCCACCTGGAGCCATGACTGAATATGTCTGAAATACAAACTTATAAATTTAAACAATGTCAATGCAAGTTTATGAACATCATGGTAGAATGAATTTGTGCTTATGCTTAGAGAGATGTTAAAAATATGATTAGACCATTACACTATAATGCAAGCAGAATATAATAAAACCGTAAACAAAATATAAAAGTTGAAAAATCCATTACACATTGTCATTCTATATTAAATACATATATTTCATTGTAATACAAATCAACTTCGGATCAATTATCTGAAATACTCCCTGCGTAAGTTATCGTACGCTGCAGATATATATGTCAAGCTGTATGAAGCACTCGACATTGTTACAGCCAACATGCCAGTCACAATAGGAGAAATCTGATCTCTCGGGACTCCGTTCATATGTGCAAGTGACAATGTCGCATCTTCCATACGAAGTTTTCCGCGGTTATATTCCTCCATCAGGTCCGAAATTTCTTTGAGATTGTATAATCTTTCATCTGAGTCATCGTCTTCCTCCATACATTTATCGACCAGACCAGGTATCTCTCTAGCCCTACCAGAAGAATATAGGGCCGGAAAGTTCATCCGCAACAGCTGATGAAGTATGCTACGTGCTTCCGCTACGCGTCAGTTTGTGGAGGACATTATCAGAAAGTGACTTAACTGTAAATGTGGATTATAAACAACTCAATTCAGAAAATAAATCATGATTTGTAAAACATATATACATGTAATAATCAAATTAATCGAATTGAAAATGACATGTAAATCTTGTATACATTTAATAATCGTCGTCTGAATCATTATCGCTTAGGACTCTTTCTTCTTCACCATCACTATCGTTGATCAGTATTTCCTCTTCATCGTCTGCAACGTTGTCATCGATGAAAGCGCTATCATCTCTAACAATGTTATTTATGATTGAGGCATCAACATGATCAGGTGGCACATCATCTCTATTCAATTACACCACATCAATATCAACATTTGGATCATTCCATCTATCCCAAGATGGCATGTCTTCTTAATATGCTTGTTCAACTGACGACGTTCCATTTCTCCCTTCATCGCTATCTTCAACGTCTAGTTCGGGAACGTCAAATATGTTCCTGGGCTTTATTTTCTGCACCACGTGCCAAGAGCCGCCTAACTTGGTGTCAGCGAGGTAGAATACTTGTTCGGCTTGGCCGGCTATGATAAATGGGTCATCTTTAAACTACTTCCGAGATAAATTTACGCTCGTGAAGTAGTCATCAGTCTATATTCCCAACTTCTTATTTCCAATGTCCCACCAATCGCATTTAAATAAGTACACCCGCTTTCTCATATAATAACTTAGCTTAATAATATCCGTCAAAACGCCATAAAAATCAATTTTTACCTCATCATGTGTTCCCTTCACAACCACCCCACTATTTTGTGTGGTCCTATATTTCTCACGCTCTTCAGTGTGGAACCGAATCCCATTTATAATACAACCTGTATATCTAGATACACGTCTATCAGGGCCACACGCCAGTGAGTAGAGCGCATCAGACGCATCCGCAGAGTTACTAGCACGCAACATCTTCATCTATTATCACGTACAGAATATAAATGTTTATGGATTTGAGATTATGTATAAATATTGTGCAATACAACAATATTGTAAGTGTGGTGAGATAGAAGGTAAATTAATGTTACACGTTTTACGAACCATTTTGGAAACTGATCCTGATGCATTCGATCATAATTTGTAGGGAATTAGGACTTCATCTCCTCGATGTGTTCGCTATACACAATTGGCATGTTGTCAGCAAGAAATTTTGAGATTGCGTGTATGTAGATATACAATTATCGATTGAAGACTTACTCCAAGTACGACTCTATTTCTTCATAGTTATGCAACACATACTACCGCGCCTTCTCTTGATCCCGAAGGTCCATATCCTGAAACGTCGGTGATCCTAAAGGACGAACGTTATGTGCGAATACAGATATGAGTCCTTGTTCATGCTCCTGCCCTTCATCGGCATTCCGATCTTCTCGGTTGAATCTAGTCTCTATGCCACGAAGATACATGGAGTAAAATGTCAGGCACTCATTATCAATGTACGCCTCAACAATGGATCCCTCTGGATGTACCTTATTCCTTACATATCGTTTTAATGTGTGAAGGTATTTGTACACAAAATCACTATGTTTAGGACATGAAAACATGGATATACGTAGTTTATAGAATGAATAAAAATTTATGATCAATGTTCTATCACCTTTCGATCAGATACATCCAACGATATTGTATTGGGCCTACAAGCTTCACTTCGTGCGGTAAGTGAATCGCTAGGTGTACCATGACATCGAAAAACGCAGGTGAAAATATTCTTTCAAGTTTGTAAAGGATTACGACAATATTCTTCTCCAGTCGTTTAATAACCTCTACATTCAAAGATTTCGAACACAAATCCTTAAAGAATATCCCCAACTCAATCAACGCAGCACTGACATCCTTGCTAAAGAATCCACGAATCGCAACCTGTAGTAGACTTTGCAGAAGGACGTGACAGTCATGACTTTTCATTCCTGTTACCTTACAGTCCGTAATGTTTACACGCTGAGAGATATTCGATGCATACCCATCAGGAAACTTCACCGATCTCAATCATTCACATAAACATTTTTTTTCTAGTTTTGTCATAGTGTAGCAGGCTGTTGGTATAGTATATGAATTTTTATGTAGTTGCAAGTGCAACTCTTTCCTTAAACCCATTGCTTGTAGATCCAATCGAGCCTTGAAACTGTCTTTTGTTTTCTTCTCTATGTTCATCAATGTTCCAAAGACATTGTCACATATATTCTTCTCAATATGCATGACATCCAAGTTGTGTCGTAATTTCAGATGACTCCAATAAGGCAACTAAAAAAATGCTCTTCTTCCTCCAGTTATACTCTAATACTGTACGTTTTCTCTTCTTCAAGTGTGGTGCCTTACCAAATCTAACTTCTTCAATGTTACTCAGTTGTTGTAACACATCTTCTCCAGATAGTTCTTTCGGTGGTGGCCTATGATCTTGTTTGCCATCAAAGATTATCGTCTTCCTGCGCCAACTATGATCCCTCGGAAGGAAGCGACGATGGCCCATATAACACATTTTTTTACCATGCTTCAATGACAATGAACAAGTCTCAGTACTGCATGTAGGACAAGCCAACTTTCCCTTCGTGCTCTATCCAGACAAATTCCCATATGTAGGGAAGTCATTTATTGTCCATAAGACTGCTGCATGCAATCGAAACGTCTGTTCTGCAAAAGCGCCATACGTCTGGACACCTTGACTCCACAACTCGTGTAACTCATCTACTAACGGTCGCAAATACACATCAATGTCATTCCCCGGTGACTTGGGTCCAGGAATAAGCAATGACATTATAAAAAATGATTCCTTCATACACAACCAAGGAGGTAAATTGTAGGGCATAAGTATCACTGGCCACATACTGTACGAGCTACTCATATTACCAAATAGATTAAAACCATCACTTGGAAGACCTAGCCGAACATTGCGAGAATCCTCTGTAAACAAGTCATATTGCTTATCAAAATGTTGCCAGGCTTCAGAGTCAGCGGGATGCCTCAATGTATTATCATCATGAACGCGTTTCTCCTTATGCCACCTCATATCTTCAGCCGTCTTGCTCGACGTAAACAATCTTTATAATCTGGGTTTCAATGGAAAGTACCTTAACACCTTTTCTGAAATTTTCTTACGCTTAGCTTCGTCATATTTCCACCTAAACTCTCCACATTGTGGACACTCTTTAACAATTTCATGTTCTTTCCAATACAATACACAATCATTTATACATGCATGTATGAGAATGTAACCAAGGCCCAAGCCTCGCATTAAGGATTTTGCCTCGTAATGAGACTTAGGCAATGTCTCACCTTCAGGTAATACTTCTTTCAATAAGCCAAGTAACATGTCGAACGATTTGTTACTCCAACGATTTATTGTCTTTAAATGAAGTAACCTTTTAAGAAAATTTAACTTGGAGAAGTTTCGACACCCCGGATAGAGTGGACGTTGCGCATCCCTCAACAACCTACTAAACTTTTCTGATGCGGCATCACCCATGGGAGGAATACCCTGGCTACTACTTGTCGCTGCAAAATCAGTATCCGCAATTGTTCCCCTTAACACATCCCCTACGATATCTTGCATATCGTCAACATCTTCATCCTCCTCATTAGGCACAATTGGGTCAGCAAGGACTTCAGTGGCCTCAACTCTTTGGTGGAAGTCTTCACCATGATGAATCCACCAAGTGTAACCCTGGTCAATCCCAACTATGAACAAATCATCTTCCACTTTTTCTAAAGTCTTGTGAACCATGTTCTTGCATTTTTGGCATGGACACCTAATTCTATTACCTGAATCTGCCCGATATCTCACAAATTCCATGAACTCCTTAACACCTTGTTTATACTTTGGGCCAAACCGATTCTTAGCTCGCATCCAACTCTTACCCATATCTACAATGCAAATATTAGAGTTAGGTTTAGTTTAGAGTTGTGGATTTAGGAATAGGTGTAGGTTTAGTTTAGGTGATTTGATTTTAGGATTAGGTTTAGGCATAGGTTTAGAGTTTCGGGTTCGAGATCGGGTTTAGGGTTAGGTTTTCGTGTTTGGGTCTAGGTTTAGTTTAGGTGAATGGATTTAGGAATAGGTGTATGTTTAGTTTAGGTGATTTGAGTTTAGGATTAGGTTTAAGCATAAGTTTAGAGTTTCAGGTTCGGGATCGGGTTTAGGGTTAGGTTTTCGTGTTTGGGTCTAAGTTTAGGTGAGGTGAATGGATTTAGGAATAGGTGTAGGTTTAGTTTAGGTGATTTGAGTTTAAGATTAGGTTTAGGCATAGGTTAAGATTTTCGAGTTCGGGATCGGGTTTATGGTTAGGTTTTCGTGTTTGGGTCTAGGTTTAGGTTAAGTGAATGGCTTTAG
This sequence comes from Liriodendron chinense, assembly GCA_003013855.2. Taxonomy (NCBI): domain Eukaryota; kingdom Viridiplantae; phylum Streptophyta; class Magnoliopsida; order Magnoliales; family Magnoliaceae; genus Liriodendron; species Liriodendron chinense. Next base: position 27,604 of record PVNU02001698.1, read on the forward strand.
GAATAGGTGTAGGTTTAGTTTAGGTGATTTGAGATTAGGATTAGGTTTAGGCATAGGTTGAGATTTTCGGGTTCGGGATCGGGTTTAGGGTTAGGTTTTCGTGTTCGGGTCTAAGTTTAAGTTAGGTGAATGGATTTAGGAATAGGTGTAGGTTTAGTTTAGGTGATTTGAGTTTAAGATTAGGTTTAGGCATAGGTTTAGAGTTTCGGGTTCGGGTTTGGGTTTAGAGTTAGGTTTTCGAGTTTGGGTCTAAGTTTAGGTTAGGTGAATGGATTTAGAAATAGGTGTAGGTTTAGTTTAGGTGATTTGAGATTAGGATTAGGTTTAGGCATAGGTTGAGATTTTTGGGTTCGGGATTGGGTTTATGGTTAGGTTTTCGTGTTTGGGTCTAAGTTTAGGTTAGGCGAATGGATTTAGGAATAGGTGTAGGGTTAGTTTAGGTGATTTGAGTTTAGGATTAGGTTTAGGCATAGGTTTAGAGTTTCGGGTTCGGGATCGGGTTTAGGGTTAGGTTTTCGAGTTTGGGTCTAAGTTTAGGTTAGGTGAATGGATTTAGGAATAGGTGTAGGTTTAGTTTAGGTGATTTGAGTTTAGGATTAGGTTTAGGCATAGGTTAAGAATTTCGGGTTCGGGATCGGGTTTAGGGTTAGGTTTTCGAGTTTGGGTCTAAGTTTAGGTTAGGTGAATGGATTTAGGAATAGGTGTAGGTTTAGTTTAGGTGATTTGAGTTTAGGATTAGGTTTAGGCATAGGTTAAGAATTTCGGGTTCGGGATCGGGTTTAGGGTTAGGTTTTCGTGTTTGGCTCTAAGTTTAGGCTAGGTGAATGGATTTAGGAATAAGTGTAGGTTTAGTTTAGGTGATTTGAGTTTAGAAATAGGTTTAGGAATAGGTTTAGAGTTTCGGGTTAGGGATCGGGTTTAGGGTTAGGTTTTCTTGTTTGGGTCTAAGTTTAGGTGAGGTGAATGGATTTAGGAATAGGTGTATGTTTAGTTTAGGTGATTTGAGTTTAAGATTAGGTTTAGGCGTAGGTTGAGAATTTTGGGTTCGGGATGGGGTTTAGGTTTAGGTTTTCGTGTTGAGGTCTAAGTTTAGGTTAGGTGAATGGATTTAAGAATAAGTGTAGGTTTAGTTTAGGTGATTTGATTTTAGGATTAGGTTTAGGCATAGGTTTAGAGTTTCAGGTTCAGGATCGGGTTTAGGGTTAGGTTTTCGTGTTTGGGTCTAAGTTTAAGTGAGGTGAATGGATTTAGGAATAGGTGTAGGTTTAGTTTAAGTGATTTGAGTTTAGGATTAGGTTTAGGCGTAGGTTAACATTTTCAGGTTCGGGATCGGGTTTAGGGTTAGGTTTTCGTGTTTGGGTCTAGGTTTTGGTTAGGTGAATGGATTTAGGAATAGGTGTAGGTTTAGTTTAAGTGATTTGAGATTAGGATTAGGTTTAGGCATAGGTTGAGATTTTTGAGTTCGGGATCGGGTTTAGGGTTAGGTTTTCATGTTTGGGTCTAAGTTTAGGCTAGGTGAATGGATTTAGGAATAGGTGTAGGTTTAATTAGTTTAGGTGATTTGATTTTAGAATTAGGTTTAGGCATAGGTTTAGAGTTTCGGGTTCGGGATCGGGTTTATGGTTAGGTTTTCGAGTTTAGGTCTAGGTTTCGGTTAGGTGAATGGATTTAGGAATAGGTGTTGGTATAGTTTAGGTGATTTGAGTTTAGGATTAGGTTTAGGCATAGGTTGAGATTTTCGGGTTCGGGATCGGATTTAGGGTTAGGTTTTCGTGTTTTGGTCTTAAGTTTAGGTTAGGTGAATGGATTTAGGAATAGGTGTAGGTTTAGTTTAGGTGATTTGAGTTTAGGATTAGGTTTAGGCATAGGTTAAGAGTTTCGGGTTCGGGATCGGGTTTAGGGTTAGGTTTTCGTGTTTGGGTCTAAGTTTAGGTGAGATGAATGGATTTTGGAATAGGTGTAGGTTTAGTTTAGGTGATTTGAGTTTAAGATTAGGTTTAGGCATAGGTTTAGAGTTTCGGGTTTGGGGTTAGGTTTCCGTGTTTGGGTCTAGGTTTAGGTTAGGTGAATGGATTTAGGAATAGGTGTACGTTTAGTTTAGGTGATTTGAGTTTAGGATTAGGTTTAGGCTTAGGTTTAGAGTTTCGCGTTCGGGATCGGGTTTAGGGTTAGGTTTTCGTGTTTAGGTCTAACTTTAGGTGAGGTGAATGGATTTAGGAATAGGTGTAGGTTTAGTTTAGTGATTTGAGTTTAGGATTAGGTTTAGGCATAGGTTGAGATTTTCGAGTTCGGGATCGGGTTTAGGGTTAGGTTTTCGTGTTTGGGTCTATGTTTAGGTGATGTGAATGGATTTAGAAATAGGTGTAGGTTTAGTTTAGGTGATTTGAGTTTAGGATTAGGTTTATGCATAGGTTGAGAATTTCGGGTTCGGGATCGGGTTTAGGGTTAGGTTTTCGTGTTTGGGTCTAAGTTTAGGTTAGGTGAATGGATTTAGGAATGGGTGTAGGTTTAGTTTAGGTGATTGGAGTTTAGGGTTAGGTTTAGGCATAGGTTTAGAGTTTCGGGTTCGGGATCGCGTTTAGGGTTAGGTTTTCGTGTTTGGGTCTATGTTTAGGTGAGGTGAATGGATTTAGGAATAGGTGTATGTTTAGTTTAGGTGATTTGAGTTTATGATTAGGTTTAGGCTTAGGTTTAGAGTTTCGCGTTCGTGATCGGGTTTGGGGTTAGGTTTTCGTGTTTAGGTCTAAGTTTAGGTGAGGTGAATGGATTTAGGAATAGGTGTAGGTTTAGTTTAGGTGATTTGAGTTTAGGATTAGATTTAGGCATAGGTTGAGAATTTCGAGTTCGGGATCGGGTTTAGGGTTAGGTTTTTGTATTTGGGACTAAGTTTAGGTTTGGTAAATGGATTTAGGAATAGGTGTAGGTTTAATTAGTTTGGGTGATTTGATTTTAGGATTAGGTTTAGGCATAGGTTTAGAGTTTCGGGTTCAGAATGGGGTTTAGGGTTAGGTTTTCTAGTTTGGGTCTAAGTTTAGGTTAGGTGAATGGATTTAGGAATAGGTGTAGATTTAGTTCAGGTGATTTGAGTTTAGGATTAGGTTTAGGCATAGGTTGACAATTTCGGGTTTAGGATCGGATTTAGGGTTAGATTTTCGTGTTTGGGTCTAAGTTTAGGTTAGGTGAATGGATTTAGGAATAGGTGTATGTTTAGTTTAGGTGATTTGAGATTAGGATTAGGTTTAGGCATAGGTTGAGATTTTCGGGTTCGGGATTGGATTTAGGGTTAAGTTTTCGTGTTTGGGTGTAAGTTTAAGTTAGGTGAATGGATTTAGGAATAGGTGTAGGTTTAGTTTAGGTGATTTGAGTTTAGGATTAGGTTTAGGCGTAGATTGAGAATTTTGAGTTCGGGATCGGGTTTAGGGTTAGGTTTTCGTGTTTGGCTCTAAGTTTAGGTTAGGTGAATGGATTTTGGAATAGGTGTAGGTTTAGTTTAGGTGATTTGAGTTTAGGATTAGGTTTAGGCATAGGTTTAGAGTTTCGGGTTCGGGATCTGGTTTAGGGTTAGGTTTTCGTGTTTGGGTTTAAGTTTAGGGTAGGTGAATGGATTTAGGAATAGGTATACATTTAGTTTAGGTGATTTGAGTTGAGGATTAGGTTTAGGGTTAGCTTTAGAGTTTCGGGTTCGGGATCGGGTTTAGGGTTAGGTTTTCGTGTTTGGGTCTATGTTTAGGTGAGGTGAATGGATTTAGGAATAGGTGTAGGTTTAGTTTAGGTGATTTGATTTTAGGATTAGGTTTGGCCATAGGTTGAGATTTTCGAGTTCGGCATCAGGTTTAGGGTTAGGTTTTCGTGTTTGGGTCTAAGTTTAGGTGAGGTGAATGGATTTTGGAATAGGTGTTGATTTAGTTTAGGTGATTTGAGTTTAGGATTAGGTCTAGGCATTAATTTCGGGTTCGGTATCGAGTTTAGGGTTAGGTTTTCGTGTTTGGGTGTAAGTTTTGGTGAGGTGAATGGATTTAGGAATAGGTGTAGGTTTAGTTTAGGTGATTTGAGTTTAGGATTAGGTTTAAGCATAGGTTGAGATTTTCGGGTTCGGGATCGGGTTTAGGGTTAGGTTTTCGTGTTTGGGTCTAAGTTTAGTTTAGGTGAATGGCTTTGGGAATAGGTGTAGGTTTAGTTTAGGTGATTTGATATTAGGATTAGGTTTAGGCATAGGTTGAGATTTTCGGGTTCGGGATCGGGTTTAGGGTTAGGTTTTCGTGTTTCGGTCTAAGTTTAGGTTAGGTGAATGGATTTAGGAATAGGTGTAGGTTTAGTTTAGGTGATTTGTGATTAGGATTAGGTTTAGGCATAGGTTGAGATTTTCGGGTTCGGGATCGGGTTTAGGGTTATGTTTTCGTGTTTCAGTCTAAGTTTAGGTTAGGTGAATGGATTTAGGAATAGGTATAGGTTTAGTTTAGGTGATTTGAGTTTAGGATTAGGTTTAGGCATAGGTTTAGAGTTTCGGGATTGGGTTTAGGGTTAGGTTTTCGTGTTTTGGTCTAAGTTTAGGTTAGGTGAATGGATTTAGGAATCGGTGTAGGTTTAGTTTAGGTGATTTGAGTTTAGGATTAGGTTTAGGCATAAGTTTAGAGTTTCGGGTTCGGGATCGGGTTTAGGGTTAGGTTTTCGAGTTTGGGTCTAGGTTTAGAGTTAGGTGAATTGAGTTTAGGTTTAGGTTTAGCCGTAGCTTATAGGTTTTTGTTTTAGGTTTATGGTTTCGGGTTTAGGGTGTAGGTCTTGGAGACTCAACCAACTCACAGATAGCTCCGACGCACATCCGGGTCTGCTCCACACAAAGCGGGCCTGTCCAAATGGCCTGGCCACCCATATTGCTGTCCATAGGAAATGGAGAGCTTCATCATGGTCATAACAGCGGTTTCCACCTTCCAGGGACCCCCACTCTACATCCGGATAGCTCCGACGCACATTCGTGTCTGCTCCATTAATTTCGAGCTAATAAATAAACACGGGCCTGTCCAAATGGGCAGGCCACCCATATTGTTGTCCATAGGAAATGGACAGCTTCATCATGGTCATAACAGCGGTTCCCACCTTCCAGGGACCCCCGCTCAACACCCGGATAGCTCCGACGCACATCCGGGTCTGCTCCATTAATTTCGAGCTAATACATAAACACGGGCCTGTCCAAATGGCCAGGCCACCCATATTTCTGTCTATAGGAAATGGACAGCTTCAACATGGTCATAACAGCGATTCCCACCTTCTAGGGACCCCCGTTTAACACCCGAATAACTCTGACGCACATCCGGGTCTACTCCATTAATTTCGAGCTAATACATAAACACGGGCCTGTCCAAATGGCCAGGCCACCCATATTGTTGTCCATAGGAAATAAACAGCTTCAACATGGTCATAACAGCGGTTCCCACCTTCCAGGGACCCCCGCTCAACACCCGGATAGCTCTGACGCACATCCGGGTCTGCTCCATTAATTTCGAGCTAATACATAAACACGGGCCTGTCCAAATGGCCAGGCCACCTATATTGTTGTCCATAGGAACAGGACAGCTTCAGCATGGTCACAACAGCGGTTCCCACCTTCCAGGGACCCCCGCTCAACATCAATATCAATCAACTACTCTTAATCACAAGTATCATGTTCGCCATCTAATTTGCCACTAAATGATAATATAAAAAAATCAGTCGCCCATTTAAGGATGGATAGATTGAAATGCTATCATTATTTCCATTTAAATGCCCAAGCCTAAATTTTGATAGTATTTCTCCCTATCTTTCCAGATATATTTATCTTACATTTCATTTCCACGTCAATTATCCACACATTGTGTGGATTAAATTGACAATGGAATTAAACATAAGAAACATATCCAAAGAGAATAAGAGAGTTACCGCACGAAACTAATGACAGAGCATGTAAATGACAAACAACGAGAACATTCCAAGCTATCCAATCTTGATTGTCACACAGGACAATTTGACAGATTTCTATACCTCCAAAATACACTTTATCTATGCTCGGCAATATAGAAATCTCCAAATGGGCTAACTGATTCTATTATACTACCATTTGTGGACAAAAAATAAATATTAATAATAAGCCAAACACATCCACAACATACATCCACATAAATCAACCACGGGTAGCTCCGACGCACATCCGGGTTTGCTCCATCAATTCCAGATACACAAGCACATGAAAATGACAGAATCATCAACACCATGAATCAAGTCTAATCAAATACTTAATGACTATTTTCTGAACAAATAAGTATGTATGGGGCCCACCATGGGAATCGGATTGCCTGCGGAGTAACTCTGCACGCTCTTATCATGTAGAGTAAACTCAGTTGGGCCCACCTAGAATGTATGTGATTTATCTATTCCGTCCTTATGTTTTTTCAGCTCATTTTAGTGGTTGAGCCCAAAATTTAAGCATATCCAAATCTCAAGTGGACCATGCCATGGGAAACAATGGGAATAATGATTTCCACCATTCCCAGGCCCTACAGTGATCTTTATTTGTCATCCAACCTGTTCATAAGATCACATGGATATGGATGAAGGGAAAACACAAATATCAGCTTGATCCAAAACTTCTGTGTCCTCTAAGAATTTTTCAATGATAGACATTCAGTTCACACTTGTGGTGTGGTCCACTTTAGATTTTGATATGCTTCATTTTTGGGCACCATACCTAAAATTTCCTGCTAAGATGGATGGACGGAGTGGATAAAATACGTGAATCACTGTGGGCCCCACATAGTTTACTCCACACAAATATATGCTTGATCCAAAACAGTGGACAGCGACGGTGGGCCCCATAGGCAGTGGACAGCGACGGTGAGCCCCACAGGCAATGTACAATGACGTGGGCCCCACAGCCAGTGGACAGCGACGGTGGGCCCCACAGGCAGTGGACAGCAACGGTGGGCCCCATAATTAGGTATTTCATTTTTTTTATTTGTAAATCACAAATTTGGATTTTAAAATTTAAAATCCCTAATTAAGGAAGGAATTAGGGATTTTAATTTCGAAATCCCTAATTAAGGGATTTTAATTTCGAAATCCCTAATTAGGGATTTACTAAATCAGTGGGCCCCACCAAATAGTGGACAGCTTAGGCGGACCCCACATGCAATGGACGATGGAAAGCGACGCTGGGACCCACATGCAATGGACGATGGAAAGCGACAGTGGGACCCACCCACATGCATTGGACAGCGATGGTGGGATCCACATGCATCGAATTTTGGGAGTTGGCCCCACAATCAACAACGAGGAGAGAGGGAGAGAGGGGAAATGGAGGAAGAAGGAAGGGGGAGAGGGTTACCGAAGGAGGCGGCGGCGTACGGAGGCCGGTGGAGGAGTGTGGCTACCGGTGATGGTGGTCGGCTGAGGCGGTGGGCCACCAGTGACAGTGACTGCCGGCGGTCGGAGCTGAGGGAGAGGTGAGAAGGGTGGGCCGGCCGCCCGCGCGCGTGCGAGAGAGAGAGAGAGAAATGAGGGAGGCCTGATCGGGTAAGTTAAAAGAGGACTTTTACCGACAAAAATTTTCATCGGTAAAAGTATTTAAATGGACTTTTACCAACAAAAATTTTCGTCTGTAAAAGTCCTCTTTTTAACTTGCGCGGGATCGAACATTATTACCGACTGGCAATAATCGTCGGCAAAAATGCCTTTTACCGACGAAAATTTTCGTCGGTAAAAGTCCTCTCTTTTACTTGGGCGGGAATCAAACATTATTACCGATAGGCAGTAATCGTCGGCAAAAATGCCTTTTACCGACGAAAATTACGAAAATTTTCGTCTGTAAAAGCCATATTTTCTGCTTTATTTTTTTAGCGACAGGTATCTTCGTCGGTAATAAAGTTTTTACCGACGAAATTATGATTTCGTCAGTAAAAGTGTATGGCGGGAAGCAAATCTGGCGGTGGCGGGAATCTGGAATGATTTTTACTAACGATTTCTTTATTTCGTCAGGAAAAATCATTTTTACCAACAAAAATAATTTCGTCGGTAATACTTTCGTCGATAAAAAACTGTTTTCTTGTAGTGAATCCACCTATTGAGTCACAGGTGAGGAGGACATCAAGGGACAGACATCCATCCAAGAAGTACTCGCCGCATAAGTACATTATGCTCACTAATGGGGGAGAGCCAGAAGACTATTCTAAGGCCCTAGCCGATGAGCATAAGGGGGAGTGGTTGAATGCTATGTAAGAGGAGATGAAATTCTTGCATAAGAACCACACCTGTGATATGGTGAAATTGTCTAAGGGCAAGAAAGCTCTAAACAACAAGTGGGTGTTCAGAAAGAAGACTGAGCAGAAGAATTCACAAACGAGGTTCAAGGTCAGGCTAATAGTGAAAGGGTTTAGTCAGAAGAAAGGTATAGACTTCGAGGAGATATTCTCACCAGTGGTGAAGATGACATCCATACGGGTATTGCTTGGGTTGGCAGCTAGCATGGATCTGGAGATAGAGTAGTTAGATGTTAAACTGCCTTTCTCCATGGTGACCTGGAAGAAAAGATCTACATGTACCAACCAGAGGGGTTCGAAGTCAAGGGCAAAGAGCATATGATGTGTAGGCTTAGAAAGAGCTTGTATGAGTTGAAACAAGCTCCTAGGCAATGGTACAAGAAGTTCGACTCGTTCATGTTGACACATGGGTATGATAGAACGGAGTCGGACCGTTGTGTGTTCACATGCAAGTTCTCAGATAGTGATTTCTTAGTTCTGCTATTGTACATTGATGACATGCTCATCATGGGAAAAGACATCAAGAAGATTGACAGGCTGAAACAAGAGTTGGGCAAGTCGTTTGTGATAAAAGACTTGAGCCCAGCAAAACAGATCTTAGGAATGGAGATAACCCGTGACAGAAGCATAAGGATGCTTTAGTTGTCACAAGAGCGATATATTGAGAAAGTCCTAGAGCGGTTCAACATGAATGCAGCAAAGCAGGTCAGTACTCCACTGGATGGTTACTTCAAATTGAGCGACAAGCAGTGTCCCAAGACGAAGGCAGAAGTGGAAGAGATGCAGAAGATACCATACGCGTTAGCGGTATGAAGTTTAATATATGTTATGGTGTGTACACGCCCAGACATAGCATATACAGTTGGTGTTGTCAGCCGGTATCTTGTCAATCCTGGCAAAGAACATTGGGCAGCTGTAAAGTGGATACTACGGTATCTGAGAGCTCATCCGGGTTGAGCCTATGCTATGGTGACGAAAAATATGTGTTAGAATGCTACACAGATTCAGATATAGCACGTGACATAGACTCCGGGAAGTTTACATCGGGGTTCATGTTCACGTTTGCAGGGGGAGCGGTCTCTTGGCAGAGTAAGCTACAGAAGGTCGTAGCATTGTCGACGACAGAGGCCTAGTACATCACGGTCACAGAAACATGTAAAGAAATGCTTTTGATGAAAAGGTTCATACAGGAACTCAGCCTAAAACAGGAGGAGCACGCGGTCTATTGCGATAGCCAAAGTGATATACACTTGGGCAAGAATCCAAGTCAGCACTTTAAGTCGAAGCACATAAAGATTCGGTATCACTAAATCAGGGATACTTTGGAACAAAAGGTGCTACAGCTTGAGAAGGTCCACACGGACGATAACGGGTCAAACATGATGACCAAGGCTTTGTTTAAGGGCAAGTTTGAGGTTTGTACAAACCTGACTAGCTTGAAGAAAGTGAATTTCTCCTGAGTCAGAAAGGGTGAGATTTGATGAGATTTTCCTCCTCAGGACAGAGGAGAGTTATAGTGCAACCTGGGTGTGGTCGGGCACCCGGACCAGTTTGGTTGGTGACCAAAAATCACCCAGATGAGGCAGAAAGTTACTGGACAATTTGACAACAATCGGGCGCCCGATGGTCTTGTGACCGGGTGCTCGGTGCCCTGGGCGGGTGCTCGACCAAGTTGGTCAGGGTGCCCGAAATTGGACAGTTCCTCTCGATGCTCGCTGGACATTTTTTGGCTTGGGCGAGCGCCCGACGGTCCACTGACCGGGCGCCCGACCCTACGCAAACTGCTTATACGCAGTTTCCTATTTGGGTTCTAATTCCTCTAGTTCTCTACTTAAGGGGTTCCAAATCTGAATTAGGGTATCCCATTGAAGTATTTTTCACGTCCAAGGTGAGAGAGAGAGAGAAGAAAAAGAGGAAGAGAGAAAGAGAAAAGAGTGAGAGGAAGCCTGTAGAAGGGAGATATTGCTTGAAGAGGTGATCTTCGACGCAATCATCGTCTCAGCACTTCTACGTCCTCGTGATCGGTGAGATCTCTCCGTTTTCATTATTCTCTTATTGTTTATCCACTCATACGCGAGTGAAGAAGGTTTGATCTAACTGGTGTGTGCTTGTGATCAGTTGTAACGTTCTACTTCATAGTGGATTGTTTATCTGGACTAGGTCCCGTGGTTTTTACCTCGTTCGTGGGTTTTCCACGTAAAAACTTCCTGTGTCGTGTGATTGATGCTTTATTCTTGACTATTGCATTATCATAGCCCATAATTCTAGTGCATTGGGGGGCAAGATCCTAAGGTTTGTGAGAAACGCACCCAACAGAGTGTTGTGGGGAAATATCCTGAGATGAGCTATGGGGCAAACCTCGGGAGGCCGAAATCTACCCCCCCCCCCCACACACACACACACACACAACACACACGGTCGCCACAGGACAGGTATGCCCGAGTGCCCAACCTGTCATAACTTCATGCAGAAGATCGGTACCTGCCTCTCAACTCGGTCATCCCATGAGCCGAGGAGTTATAAGCCGTCCCGGTATCAAGAACCGCCGGAGGATGTTTACGAGGCAGAGAGCTCTTCTTGAAATGGAACCTCAGGCTTGTCTTGCATTAGCTCGGCTTAGTCGGATAGCTCGACCTCAACTAGGTGGCGTGAGCCATAGGAAACCCACTGAATGAGGGTATGGCCCTCCCATAAATGTTGTCTGACGGCAGCATGGCGCCCACACCTACCCTCATAAATGCGGTAAGGGGTAGGGTCATGACGCCCCTCACCATGATTGATCTCTGCAGCAGGACGCACCACGCCACCTGCCCTGTCCCATCAGGCCAGGGAGTTAGTGGATGCCCTCATCTATAAATACCCCCATCCATATGAGGGAAAGGTACGCACGATCAACCCCAAGCCGACCTGCTACCCCTTTGTATTCCCGAACTAACGGCTGGACCCTGGCCCCCCTTTCTTTGCCTCTCTCCTTTCGCCTTATAGGTCACCTAAACCTTTAGCAATCGAGCGACATCGTATCGTTCCCGGAAGGAACTCCCCTCAGTGATGAAACTCAGCCCGTCGCACCAGTTGCCCATATTTTAGCAGCAACGATGGCGTCGTCTGTGGGAAAGGACTGAAAAGTCGAGTTCTCACCCTGTGCCAAGACGACAGGCACCCTACATTCGCGCGATCTCTCTACTATGATGCCTGGAGGACGAAAGAAAGGGGGAAGGCGCCCGCGAAGATGGGTCCACTCTACCTCAAGATAAAAGCCACTGAAGAGGCTGCCAATTCACCCCCGCCACCGTCGCTCGCCTCACCACAGTTGTTCCAGCAAGGGTCCTGCCAACAGAGGTCTCGCAACTGCAGGGGTCGATTTTCATCCCTAGAGGAACAAATGCGCTACCTCACTGCCCTTATGGAAAGGCAGATGAGGGGGTGATCGCCCGACGTACACATACAGGCAAAGAAGGACCCTCGACTGGTTGCCCCGTGGGCATGACCATGCTCGGGAGAACAATTAAAGTGACATTGTCAGCAGAGCCACCACATCTTGAGCTCAGACTTCAACCACACTTGACACCTCGGACCTCCGCCATACTTTAAAGGAGAAGCGTCAAGCCCAGCGAATCGAGGTCCCGAAGCGCTCCCCACCCAAACACATGGTGGAAAGCATAGCCCCCTGGGAAGCATAAATAAGGGAGCTCTAGGAGAAACTTAGCAATATGCAGCAGACCTACCAAGCCCGAGGGCCGATCTCAATCGACGCCCTTGTGGAACAGGCGGAGTCCTTGTTCACGGATGACATCAGAGCGGAGCCAATGGTGAAGGGGCTCAAAGTCCCCCAGATAAAGTCCTACAATAGGGTCGGTGATCCCACAGAGCACTTGGAATCATTCCACGTTTGGATGGAGCTGCAGAGCATGAGCGGGGCCATAATGTGTAAAACCTTCCCGCTGACCCTAACGGGCTCGGCCTAGCTATGGTTTTGGAATTTTAAGCCAAGGTCCATAAGCTCCTTCTTGCAACTCAGTTGATCCTTCGCCGCCCAGTCCACAAGAAGCTCAGAGATGAAGAAGCACTCCACTCACCTCGGAACTATCAAACAGCGAGAAGATAAGTCACCTAAGGAATACCTGGCCAGATTTAATGCCGAGGCCATCCAAATCGAGGGTCTAACCGATGAGGTGGGCAACTAGTGCGACAGGCCGAGCTCCGTCACTGAGGGAGAGTTCCTTCCAGGAACGAGATGATGTCGCTCAATCGGTAGAGGTTTGGGTGACCTACAAGGCAAAAGGAGAGGCAGAGAAAGGGGGTCGGGTTTCGGCTGTTAGCCCTCCGATGCCTAAGTCAGTTCGGGAATACAAACAGGCAGCAGGTCGACTTGGGGTTGATTGTGCGTACCTTTCCCTCATGTGGTTTCAGAATTTAAAGCCGAGGTCCATAAGCTCCTTCTCGCAGCTCAACTGATCCTCAACGCCCAGTTCATAGGAAGCTCGAAGATGAAGAAGCACTCCACTCACCTCGGAACGATCAAACAGCGAGAAGATGAGTCACTTAATGAATACCTGGCCAGATTTAATGCCAAGGCCATCTAGATTGAGGGTTTAATCGACAAGGTGACACTCCATGCAATGGTAACCGGTCTGCGGAAGGGGACGTTCCTCTGGTTGGTCAGTAAGAGGCCCCATGCCACGGTGTCCAAGCACCTAGACAGTGCCTAGAAGCATAGTGGTGTCAAGGAACTGGTCAACTCCTATGAAGTTAGGCCCAGCTCCCAAAAGAAGAGAAAGGAAACCAAGGAGGAAATAGACAGGAGGCGACGCAAGGGCAGGTGCATCTCTCCGAACAGAGTTGACGTCCCCAGGGCGCTAAAGCCATCGATTAGTCATTTGAGTCGATACACGCCGCTAAACACCTCGGTTGACCTGGTGCTCCTGACGATGAAAGACTGGACAAGTGGTTGGGGAAGCTGAGGACTGACCCAAGCATGTGGAGCAAGTCTAAATATTACCTCTTCCATAAGGATCACGAGCACAACATGGTGGACTTCTTCGACTTGAAAGAGCAGATTGAGAAGCTTATCTGAGATGGCCACCTACGCGAGTACATTGCCCCGCACTGGGATAGACTGAAGTTAGTACCTAAACCCAAACACCGAGAAGAGAGGGTCAGCAAGGACCCGGTAGGGGAGATCCGTATGATATTCAGTAGACCCACCAGAGGCGATTCCGCCACTGCTCGCAAGGCCCATGCTCGGAAAGCACGATAAGGCGAGGTCGTAAACTTGGTTAACCTTGCTAGACGACCGAGCAAGGCCCTCAAGATCGACTCACCCCCCATCATTTTCACTGAGGACGATGCAAGGTGGGTGATCCACCCCACAATGACTCCCTGGTGGTGGCCATGGTGGTTGTCAACCGGAGAATATACAGGATGATGGTCGACATCGGGAGCTCGTTCAACATCCTTTATGTGTCTGCTTTCGACAAGATGAATATCGGCAGGGACGAGCTCTAACCTGTGAAGACACCCCTCCTCGGGTTTGCATGCGAGGTTGTCATACCAGAAGGAAGCATTACCCTCCTAGTGACCGCGGGCGAGGCCCCTCACAAGGTCCCCATCATGATGGATTTCTTGGTGGTAGACACACCCTCGGTCTATAATAGCATCGTTGGCCGACCTTCCCTGTGGGCTCTCAAGGTTGTGATATCCATATACCACATGGCCATGAAGTTCCTCGCGGACGGAGGGGTCAACACAGTGAAGGGGGATCAGGAGGAAGCTCGATGCTGCTATGAGATAGAGCTCCGGGGCAAGGCACAGGTCTCAATGATTGTTTGAGATACCTCCCTTGACCCTTGTGAGGAATCTTAAGAGTAGGGCGCTCCAGCCGAAAAGCTCCTCTCCGTCTGAATCGAAGATCGTGATCCAACAAAAATTCTACAGAGCGGTTCATAGCTTAGCCTCGGACTTCAGCATGAACTCACCGAGTTCCTAGAAGAACATTCTGAAGTGTTCGCATGATCTCAACGGGACATGCCGGGGATCGACCCGGGCATCATGGTGCATCGCCTCAACGTCGACCCCGATCGTAAGCCAGTACGATAAAAATGATGACCTTTTAATGCAGAAAGATATGCAATCATCAATGAGGAAGTCAAAAAACTCCTCTAGGTTGGCATTGTCAAGGAGGTCAACTACCCGGACTGGCTCACCAACATTGTGCTCATTAAGAAGACGAGTGGAAAATAAAGGGTCTGTGTGGATTACACTGACCTCAACAAAGTATGCCCAAAGGATAGTTTTCCTCTCCCCTGCATAGATCAGCTTGTCGATGCCACGTTGGGCTTTGCCCTACTCAGCATCATAGATGCGTACTCCGAGTACAACTAGATCCGGATGCACTCGCTCGACGAGGAGAAAACGGCCTTCGTGACCGACTACGGCCTATATTGTTACAAAGCCATGCCTTTCAGGTTGAAAAACGCCGAGGCAACCTACCAAAGATTGGTGAATCGCATGTTCGCTGGCCAGATCAGCCGAACCATGGAGGTGTACGTTGACAACATGCTCATCAAGAACATTCGCCCCTCCAACCACGTTGCCGACCTCCTTAGCATGTTTAGCACTCTACGACAGTACCGAATGAATCTCAATCTGAGCAAATGCACCTTCGGCGTTAGCTCGAGTAAGTTCCTTGGTTTCATGGTCCATCAACACGGAATCGAAGCGAATCCTGAAAAGATCCAAGCCCTACTTGAGATGTGCTCATCGACCACCTTCAAAGAAATTCAACGCCTCACAGGACGAGTAGCAAACCTGAGCCGATTCGTCTCGAGGGCGACTGAAAAATGCCTACCCTTCTTCAGGCAACTGAGGGAATGCCACAAGGGCACCTGGACCGATGAGTGCGAACAGGCCTTTCAGCAGCTGAAGGCCTACCTCAGCTCACCACCACTCCTGTCCAAGCCTGTTCATGGGGAAGAATTGTTATTGTACCTTGTAGTCTCAGCGTTAGCCGTGAGCTTGGCTTTGGTCAGGGATGACAATAGCGTCCAAAGGCCCGTTTACTACATCAGTAAGGCATTGCTCGACGTAGAAACTCGGTACCCTGACATTGAGAAGTTGGCCTTAGCTCTGGTAACCTTTTAAAAATTCTTTTTACTTACTTAAATTAATCTACCAATTAAAACAAAGTAAGCAAAAACACTTAAGCTTCCAAATCAAGTGGGTTCAATCATATAAATTACAAATGATAAATCATTTAAACGACTAGTCTATAAGTGAAAATGCATCTTGTGTATGAATTTGCCTATCTAGTGCCTAACATACATTCCATTCACCATTTACATAATTCATCGAATTAAACAACAACACATGAAGAGAAATGTGCTCAAATACATCACAAACACTGTTAGAACTACAAAATGGTGTGATGGCATTTTCTGTGTATTGTTGCTCTGGGGTTCTGAGTAATGAAAACATTCATAGATAATCACAAGCATTCACAAAAAGTACACAAGAAGAGATATCGCAAGGCGAATTTTATTTCAGAGATCCTGAGATCTTGTACATTCCAGGCCGTGATCTGGCATGAGCCATTAATTACATCGAATGATCGATGACCCTTGATTAAAAGGTAGAAGACTAGTCAGCAGGAACTATGGTCTTAAAGTTTATGGTCGCAGAGACCTGTATTTATTTTGTTATGGACTGAACTATCTTTGTATTAGTCAGATGTTTATGTCCCATGTTTTGACCGGAGATCCGGGCTGAGACTATCAGGGTTTATGACTAAGAAGGACAACTTTGGGCCCGCACCTATCATGTATGGATAGGTGACCTCGGGAAGTCCAATCTACAGCTGTGTATACCTGAGTAGCCAACCGACGGATGCCGTTCAAATGGGCAGGGCATCGAATGTTGTGTTGTGGCAGTTCATAACAATTGCTTTGTAGCAAATTGAAACTCTTTAATATGGTTTATCGTGATAACCATAATCCCATTTGTCTAGCTTTCGACCCTAATCAGATCATTTCTTACAGTAGATAGGAATAATGATGTATTTGTATAGTTCTGGATGCTGGCGACTTCTTTCTGAGAAGTCATTTCATTCAACGCATCAAATCGGGTCAAACCTTGAAGACGGCAATTTTTCTCATTTAGAGATCCCAGAATGGCCGCTTGACCATTACATTGCATCCGGAACGCTTGAAATACCCAAGATAAGCTCAAACGGAACTTGAAAACACTTAAAATTGAGTCTAGTGCACCCGTAAACATGTTCTGCAATTTGTTAATTTTTTAGTGCGTGTGACTTAATTTATGGGTGCGTGGGCTCCAACGCATCTTTAAATTAATTGAATGATTTTTTATGAATTTTTGGATGCGTGGAGCATTTTTCGGGTGCGTGTGACCGAATATGCAAATCTGTATTTCATCGAATTTATGGACGTGTGGGACCCGAATTTATGGGTGCGTGGGCCATTTTTGGGTGCGTGGGAGTCCAATGCACTTGTCTGATTCATGTCGAATTAATAAGCGCGTGGGACAGGAATTTATGGGTGCGTGGACTGCTTTTCGGGTGCGTGGGACACCAATCCACTTGTCCGAATTACGTCGAATTTATGGACGCGTGTGACGATTTTAGGGTGCGTGCGACCGAATTTTCGGGTGCGTGCCCATACTTGTGATTTTTCAGAATTCAGACCTGCGGTAGTCTTGGTCGAAGTGATCTTTCAGTGGAAGATGTCAGTAATCGGAAAGGTATTCCGGCGACCGGAAAGGGTTTTCGATGATCGGAAAAGTATTCCGGCGAGGGTTTTCCAGAGGAAATCTCAAATACCCAAAGGATAGTAGCTCTCTCTCTCTCTTTCATAACGTAGAAATGAATAGTTGAATGGCGTATTTATACCCAGAAATATCAGAACTCGGCCAATGAGGGGTTGCCACATGTCACGCACCCCTAAAATACCTCCAACACACCTCAAAATTGACGTGCGAAGGTCCAACGCACCCCGAAAGGCATCTTGAAATTTGCTGAATTTATGGGTGCATGGGACCCTAATTTTACGGGTGCGTGGGACCTCCTGTACCCTGAAATGATACTTCTGAAATATGTTGAATTCATGGGTGCATGGACCCATTTTTGGGTGCGTGGGAGGCAATGCACTCTTTAAATCAATTTCTGATCTTTGACGAATTTTCGGGTGCGTGGGCACTTGAATTTATGGGTGCGTGAGACTCCATGCAGTCAAAAATGAGTTTCTTCATTTTGCTGATTTTTCGAGTGCGTGGGAGTCCGATTTATGGATGAGTTGACGGATTTTTAAACGCTCCAAATTGGGTTTTGAATTTCGATGAGTTTGTGGGACCCACTTGATGATGAAAGCACATGCATTGTTCATCATAAATCATAATGAAGCTATGAGTTCGATTTCGGATAGTTCTGATCACGGTAATTCGCGGGGCCCGCCGGAGATTTCAGCCAAAATTGGCTAAGGGAATTTTTATAAATCTCCGTTTTGCGTACACTGGGAGGCGTTTTGTGGGATTCTTTTGAAGGTACGTGACCTTTTGCTTGTTTTGAGGGCCCCTACATTTTGGGACCCCAACAAACACAAACATGTATAGTGGTTCGACTTCTTGTCTACTCCACTCCCGGTCGTTGTAGCCAACCTATGAGTACACCTGATTTCACTGCGAAGGTTTTAAATTAGGTCCACCTCTCAACTTAGGAGTTTTAAATAGGTTCCTCCCAAACTTAACAATCCTACATAAGAATCGAGTCCTACACAAGAACCTACACGTATGCACTCGTGTTGGCGGACCACGTACTCACCTGTGTCGGTAGCTCCCCTTGAAAACTTGACAGTTTAGGCTCTACATAATAGCCAAGGTCCTACAAAAGAATCAGAATTTAGGCTTAACACATGAGCCAAGGCCCTACATAAGAATCTCATGTATACTCCCGCCAGAGGCTCCCATTGGAGACTTGATTTAGGCTCTATTAAAGAGCCAAGGTCCTACTTAAGAACCTAGATTAGGTTTGGGTCACAAACTCTTCACACTCAATCTTACACAAGAAAAAAGCATGAACTAGACTCTTACAATTGACAACTTACTTGTCGGATTGAGCTCATTTTGTCGCGCCTTCTTCAGCTTACCTCTTCTCACTCTCCCGTGCTTGGATCAATTCTCCTTTTTCTCCCCCGATCTTTGATGTCGATGCTTTTCCAAGGCTTCAACTCCAACGATCAATCGTGTTGCATCTGATGCTCCTTTGAGATGCTCAAGGTGATAGGAGGTAGGTTGAATCTTCTACAATTAATGGAGAGTTGTATGCCTAGAAGGATTCACCTAAAAGATCTCTATGGGAGGTTTAGACTAAGGTTTTACCTATAAACATGGTGTTTAAACATCTAAAGATCAAGAGGAAACAAGTTCATCTTCATTTGAGCTTTAAATGCTCCAACATGTGATGAACACAAGGAAAATGATTTGAATGAGTTAGGCTTAGAGCATAATGGTATTTGCTTCAATGGTAACTTTCAATGCACTAAAATCTCTCTTCAATGCCTAAGAACCGAATGCCCTGTATAAGGAGTTGAAGCTCTAAAGATTAAAAAAGGGCAGAAAAATGGTCTCTCGATAGGATCGAAAGACCTTCAATGGGATCGACATCCCACTCGATGGCATTCAAGAACTATCCAAAGAGTTTAGAAGGTTGCTAGATAGTCTGCTCGATGGCATCGAAAGATACTCTTCGATAGGATCGAAGAAGTGTCTAGAGAGATCAGACAATTGCTGGACACATGTTCGATGACATTAACCAGGGCTTCGATGGGATCAATGACCTATTGAAAATTATTGTTTGTGCGCAGCTTGCACATCTTATTAGCCTAACTTATTATGTGTTTCTAAGATTCTAAGGTTAAGCATGATGACTAAATATATTCCTATCAAGTTCAAGTCATCTAGAGGTTATGGGTTATTTTGGTTCTAAGTGTTATGGTCACCAATGTACCTCATTTACCTAATTCTTCTTCCTCAATGCTTCTTGTCGACTTGAATCTTCAATCCTTAGCCTCTCCATAGGTGAATCAAGTACTAATTCATCAAATTCTTGCACAACAAAATTGTTCAAATCAGTGATTGGTGTCTTATCAATCAAATTTTCAGATTTTGGCTCTTCCAAGGCCTCATCAATATCTAAAATTGCTTCTTCCTTGGAATGAGCTAAGCAAACTTCTAAGGTTTTGGAAGATTTAGTCGAGGGTGGCTCATCATTATCCATAATTGTATAAATGAAATTAATCATGTGGATCTCATCTTCATCCTCTTGTTCAACCTCTTGTTGTCTGTGTAAGTGAAACACATTCAGCCTCATAGTCATATTTTCAAAGGATATTTTCATAACCCCATTCTTACAATTGATTATAGCATTGGTGGTTGCTAGGAATGGTCGACCTAGAATGAAGGGAACTTGAGTGCATACATTTGTAACCGCTTGTGTATCCAAAACGATAAAGTCTACCGGGTAGTAGAACTTATCGATTTGGACTAACACATCCTCAATTACTCCTCTTGGTATTCTAATGGAGCGATTCGTAAGTTGTAAAGTTATCTTGGTGGGTTTTAATTCACCAAGTCCAAGTTGCTCATATACCGAGTAGGAAATCAAGTTAGCACTAGCCCCTAGAACGAGAAGTGTTCCATTGATCTGGAAGTTACATATCATGCAAGAGATTGCAGGGCTTTCGGGATCTTTTAATTTGGGGGGAGTGTTTCATTGTATGATAGCACTCACTTGTTCCGTAAAAAAAGCCCTATTGTGCACATTTTACTTACACTTTACTGCACATGGATCCTTTAGAAATTTGGTGTATGAAGAAACTTTCTTAATTGTATCTAACAAGGGAATGTTGATTTTAACTTGTTGGAAGACTTCTAGGATGTCCTGATTTTCACTTGGCCTTTTGGTTGAGATAAGACGTTGGGGGAATGGGGCCACAGGGTTATACACACGCTCCGGCTCTTCGTCTTGTGGAGCATTGCTCAATTCACCATCACTCTTAGAATCAATCGAATCATTAGGCTTTACGGTCTCACCGGATCAGATTTTTTAATTATTTTTCTACTTCTAAGAGTGGTGATGGCTTGAACATGTTTCACATGAGGATGGGTTGAAGAATTCGTATTTGTTTCCAATTGTTCCTTGGGGTTAGAATAAGATTGGGTAAAAACAATCCCTTTCTCCCTAACTCCTAGGTGTGTCTCAATTCTTTTAACCGAAATTTTAAGTTCATCCATGGCCTGCATGTTGGACTGATTTATTTGAGTTTGTCCAATCATGAATGCGTTTAATGTATCTTCAAGAGTGCTCTTTTGGGAGGCCCTTGGGAAGCACTGTTGTATTTACCATGGGTCCATTCTTCCCATTAAGGTTTGGTTGACACCGCCAATAAGGATTATGCGAGTTAGAATTGAGTCCACTAAAGGGGCGTTATTGTAGCATTCGATTGAGTTTGTAAGATATATTGAAACACAGGGATTGTTGGGCAATCCTTTGTCAAGTGAACATCACTCTCACAAATACCACATACACTTTCAACGGCCTCACCGATGGTTATCATGTTAACACTCCTCAATCTATGACCTCAACCTTCTTTGTGAATGTACTCCTTTCTCTCTTGGGGCTGACTTGGGATTACTAGTCGGATTGGAGATGTCCCAAGATTGGGCATTCTCAGCTAGCATATCAAAGTAATCCCAAGCATCATTGGGCGCTTTGTTAAAAAATTCACCATTACAGATCATTCGGACAAATTGATGCATGCTTGAACTTAATTCGTTATGGAAGAAGTCAATCAAGCTCCACTTTTCATAACCATGATGTGGGCACTCTAATAAAAGATCATTGAACCTCTCCCAACATTGAAAAAATGTTTCATTTCCTTTTTGGGAGAAGTTCATGATAGTCTGCCTTAGTGCATTGGTTTTATAAACCAGGAAATACTTTTTAAGGAACTCCCAGGTCATCTCAGCCCATGTCCCGATGCTTCTAGGTTTAAGAGATTGAAGCTATGATTTGGCTTTATCCTTCAGAGAGAAAGTGAATAATTTCAGTTTGATTACATGTTGGGAGACATCATTAAATTGAAAGGTGTTGGTGATCTCCTCAAATTCACCCAGGTGCGCATATGAACTTTCAGAGTTGAGTCCATAAAATTTTGAGAGTGGCTTCATAATTCCTAGTTTAAGATCCACATTTTCTGCATTAAGTGGAAAGACAATGCAAGAAGATGTGGTTGTTCTCTCTGGTTGTAGATAATCTTTCAATGTTTTAACTGGTGGAACATAGCGTACCTCATTCTCATTACGTTCCGTCCCAATTGGTGGTGCATCATGCTCAACATTCTCAACATGGTGTGGTTCATTCTCAGCCATGGTTTTAGACGATTCAGGATTTCCTAGATGTTTTCTCACTCGTCTGTTATTAACCAGGCCTTCAACTAAACATCCCTCACTTAGAAGTCGTGATGTATGATCACGCTCCCAATGGGGCATAAACCACCGAAAAACTAAACTAAATCTAAAATCTAAAAATCTGAAAATAAAAAGTAAAAACTAAGAAACAAAAGAGTTTAAGTTAGAATGGTGTTACTGGATTTGAAGAACTAGATTAGTGAAGAAAATCCTACAAAATAAACAAAATCTATTAGTAGTAGAAAATTTTGAGAAAAACCTATTAAGGTAATAAATCATAACCTATTTAACCTAACTATACCTTAATTACAAAATTCAGAACTGTTAACCTAATCCCTGACAACGGCGCCAAAAAACTTGTTCTCTCGTCTTAAGTGCAAGGCTGCGATGTAGTAATAATTCTCGGTAAGACCGAGGTCGATCCTCAAGGATCGTCGTAACAATTTTAAACTACGTAATTACGATGGACTGAATTCAAAATTATATTGATGGATGTAAATTAAGAACATAAAACTATCTACTTTAGAACTAAATCAGGAAAATAAAACACTAGAGCGCCAATGATCCACTTATAATCATTCACAATGCCAATTCAAATCATTCAAACCAATAACTCAATCAAAATCGGAATTCTATCCCTATCCAATCGGAATATAGAGCAATCAAATCATCATAATGCATCTAACATGGATGATTCATTTATTGATATGGTTTTCTTATAACAACTAAGGCATTGGCAAGTCTTGTCACTATACTTGATTTAGAAGCATTAATTGAACTTCCCTTAAACCAATATCAATACATAAACATCTATCTCAGATTAATCCAAAAAATAAGAACTTCTTCTAGTTTAGTTCTAGATAAACACTTAGGAAACTTAGTTTGTAAGATTTCATAGCATCCAACATATCATGATGGATCTAAGATTTCTACAACCCAAAATCCTAGCAATCAACACCCCATTAAGCATTCTCAGTAATCAAAACATCATTTGTAAGAGAAATAACAAGAAATAGAAGATTAACTAAAAATACTAACTTTATTTCAAACTTAAACTAGAAGTGTTCTTCATTAAACCCAAAAGTACTTGAACTAATTCAAATTAAGTATTGTAAACAACTATAAGCTTCACCTCTTAGCCCTAGCTAAAAGGTTTAGCCAACCATTAACAGGTTAAACTAAAACTCAAAAGAAAACTACTATAAAAAGCATAGAAAAACATAAAACCCTAGTTGGAGGAGTTGTGAACGCTCCACGACGCTACTCTCCACCTCCCACTATTTCCCAAGCCTTCTATGACACTTTAGGAAGAGAGTGGATGTGGCCTTTTATAAGAGAAATCCCGCACCGACTTGAAAACTTTAAAAATCTGCATAATTATTTTGCACTTGCACAGACAGTTCCGATTGACCGGACTTATCTCCGATGGATCGGAGCACCTCTTTCTGATAGATCATAATTCCTCCGATTAATCGAAAATCTGTCTAGAGACTTATTCAAAAATCTATTTTTTCGATGGGACTCTGATAGGATTCCGATGGATCGGAATTCTATCCAGTAGCAACTTAGGGCCATTTTCTGAACTTTCTGCATTTTACTTTTTTAGCCCTGTAGCTCTGCAATATGACTTTTCTGGCCATTCCAGGTCGGCTTTTTCTCCACTTCTTTGGCTCATCAAAGTTTGATCTTCTAATTACTCCAAATCCTTCAAATTAACATTCATGTCGTCTCTCTTTTTACCTATAAATACAAAAATAAACATAAGTCCTTATCTTTAACAAATTAAACTATGTAATTGTGCTATGAATTGGGGTTTAGATATGCACAATTCATGGCTCAACACTTGTCAGGGCTCAACCGACATTACAACACATTGACGCATGTGATTGATAAATAAGGTGCACTCGTATGCCCTGTTGAGCTCTTAATTGTGCATATTCTAACCCCAATTCATCACTCATTATGCATGGTTATCATGATTTAAAGAGTAATCTAATACATGGATTTGTGATTGTAGGAATGAGAGGGAGACTTCACCAATTCATGGTTAAAAGAGTCACTTTGTATGCCTTGAAGATCAAAGAAATAAAGGATATGAGATGGAGGAAAGATGCAGTCCTCTATGCTAAGGGCCAACGACCTTACGTCCCCAACAGTTGTGGGTTGAGACGTAGTAAACTTCTGAGCGAGAATCATGAGACTCCATGGGCGGGTCATCCGGGCCAGCAACGGACCCTGGCTCTCCTTTCCCGAAGTTTTGATTGGCCCGGATTCTTTGGAACAGTTTGTAAAAACCTGTCTTGTTATGCAATGGAGGAAGAAAAGTGTGAAAAAGTCACAATTTACAGCCCGACCGGCCGGCCGGCTATAGCCACCGACCAGCCGACAAAACCCTCCAGAAATAGAAAATTCTCTGGACTGATTTTGTTAAGGCCGACCTGTTGTCCGACCGGCCAGATGACAGGTCGGCCATGCACTTTCAGGAGTCAGATTTCAGATACAGGATATTCCCGTTTTTGAATTTTCAGAACGGTTTTCTGGGCCCATCTTAATGATATTTGGAAATCCAACACGTCCATGTCGAAGAGGAGCTTGACGCCGAACTAACCCAAGTGGTTTCGTGTCGATTGAAGATACGGATTGATCGTGGTGGCCAAAATAATACGAACTATCCATAAAGTTCCAGATTCCGCCTACTCCACTCTGGGCCGGTCCAAGTGGCCCATCATTGATGATATGAAGAATTTACTTAGACCATCTTCTAGACCACATCCATATATGAATAACCACAAAGTTTCAGATCAAAAGGATGTGTGGTTTGATTGTACCGATTGAAGAAAGATGGACCATCCAAAAAGATCCAACTGCACAGAGTTTATAAAAGCCCTAAGTGTTCTAATTTTCGGACCATATTCTGGGATTGTTTTGGACAATCTAATCTATCTATCATGTAGAGGAGGAAGTCTTCTACCAATGTTCAAAATTTGGGATCAATCCGACATCTGTACACTCCAGAGCGTTGAAAGCAAGATGACTGGTTCTGAAGGTACCCGAAGTGCGCGATTTTGAGAGGCGGTCGGTGATCTAATTGGTGGGCCTATTCAGAAGATAATTTTAGAAATCTAAATCATCTATGACGAAGATCACATTACAAGGAAGCTACAAATCAAATTTGAAGGCAATCCGACCATTGGTTAAGCCGTACGAAGCGAAACAAAATCTATTACGTTGCGGTACTCTTGCTGTATTATAAAAGGAGGTGCTCTCTTCTATTCCAGGGCAACCAAGAACGTGGGGAGCAAGGAGTTCAAGTCATAGGAGGCTTCTTAGCCTCCTCCAGCTAGTTTTTCTTCCTTTTTTTAGTTCTAGTTTTGTTTTTAATATGCTTTTCATTAGCTAATCTCTTAGCTAGAGTTAAGAGGTGAACCTTATAGTTTTCTTAGATTGTTTAATTCGTTTTATTGGCTTCAAGTTGGATTTCATGTTTAAGAACAATGGTTTGAAGTTTAATTCAAGTTTTAAGTAGTTTTTCTTAGTCTTATGATGACTCATGGATGTTTGGAAGAATTGCTTGAGTTCTTAATTGTTGTGAACTAGTCTAGACCTGTATGATCCGAGGAATTGGAGTACGCTCTAATACTATGATCTTCATGTGAGAACTTCCTACCAAAGTTCTATTTTTATGGAATTCTGAAGTATGTGAGACTGTGCATGTGATTTGAATCAAGTTCAAATCATGATCTAGTTTTGTCTTGTGACGGGATTTAATGATGGTTATGAT
This sequence comes from Liriodendron chinense, assembly GCA_003013855.2. Classification (NCBI taxonomy): domain Eukaryota; kingdom Viridiplantae; phylum Streptophyta; class Magnoliopsida; order Magnoliales; family Magnoliaceae; genus Liriodendron; species Liriodendron chinense. Next base: position 53,146 of record PVNU02001698.1, read on the forward strand.
TGTGATCTTAGCCTATTGGAGTTGGGATTGACCTATGCAATTGAGTATGCTCGTCCTAGCTTGCATTGAGTGAATCATATACATTGATCTTACATATGGCAAATTGTTTGGTTTAACTGTTTTATCATCCGACTAGATAGATCTTAATTTCGATTCTAGTTGAGAGAAATCATAGCGAATTATGCATCTAAAGAGAGCTATAAGTGGATCCTTGATGCTTTAGTTATCTTTTCATTATCAGATTTTCTATTTTATGTTCAAAACCAATTTCACAAAACTCTTTGATTCTAGTTGTTAGGATAGTTTGAATTGTTTACTTCCTTCCCTGTGGATCGACCTCGGTCTTACCGAGATTATTACTACATCGCAACCCTACACTTGGGGAAGCGAACATGCCCCGAATACGTGCACTAACAATCTCCCCCTTTATCAATTACGTAATAAAACCCTAACTTAGACCCTGTCATAATGCATATCAACAACAATATTAAAACAACAAATAAATTACATGTCAAAGGAAAAATATTACAACTTGAATTATACACTAAGACATGTGACCTAACACCGCTCCTTTCATCGTGTTTATATCTCTACACTCTTCTAAGGTTATGATTTTGGAGTTAAATCTCTCTAGGAGGGACAAGTATTTTCCTATAAATCTACTCAGCTGGAACCCTCTCTCCTAAGTCACACATGGAGACACAAATATCGTTCAATTTATAATAGAACTCCATGAAAGTTTCATCATCACTCATTTTAATATTTTCAAAATGTACAATGAGGAGTTGCAATTTGGAATGCTTGACAGTACTCCTTCCTTCATGTGTGATCTGTAGGGTCTCCCAAGCTGATTTGTTATTCTTACAATTGAATTCATCGGGTGAGATAGCACAAAAGATTGCATTGAGGCCCTTGGCATTGTAGCCACAAAGAGACCTTTCTCGGTCACTCTAACTAAACATTGCCTTATGTTGAGTGACAACAACTCCATCTCGTTCCACCATTTCCAACGGAGCAGTCCATCCTTGTTCAACTAAGTCTCATACCATTGGATCAAGGGACATTAAAAATATTTGCATCCGGGCATCCAGTACGCATAATTTGAACCATCAAAATATGGTGGATGGGTGGTGATACTGCTCCTCTCATGGGTAGATATCTTGCTAGAGCTCCTTATGATCTACTCCAGATGGTTAAGTCTTTCAAGAGCAGCTCACACTTGCTCTATTAAAGTATCTCGCATTGACATCAATTGAAAATTGTAAATCAAGAAGGGGTACTCGGAGAGTCACTCTTATTAGAGTAACTTGGCTTTGATACCAATTAAAATTGCGTCGGATAGTCTTACACGACACCCTACATTATGTGCTTTGCGGAAGCTAAGAGCATAGCTTAGAACTATGGCTAAGTCCTAAAGAGGGGTGATTAGGACATTTTAAAAATTCTTTTCGCCTACTTAAATTAATCTACCAATTAAAATAAAGTAACCAAGAACACTTAGGCTTTTCAAACCAAGAAGGTCCAATCACATAGACTACAAATGGTAAATCATTTAAGCGGCGAGTCTATAAGTGAAAATACATCTTGTGTGTCAATTTGCCTATTTGGTGCTTAACATATGTTCCATTCAGCATCCATATAATTCATCAAATTAAATAACAATGCATGAAGAGAAATGTGCTCAAATACATCACAAACACAAACATGTATAGTGATTCGACTACTTGTTTACTCCACTCCTGGTTGCCGTACCCAACCCATGAGTACACTGGATTTCACTATAAAGTTTTTAAATCAGGTTCACCTCTCAACTTAGGAGATTTAAATAAGTTTATTCCAGCCTTTACAATCCTACACAACAATCGGGTCCCACAAAAGAACCTACACGCATGCACCTGTGTTGGTGGACTACGTACTCACCCATGTCGATGGCTCCCCTTTGAGACTTGACAATTTAAACTCTACATGAGAGCCAAGATCTTACACAAGAATTTGAATTTAGGCTCATTACATGAGTCATGGTCTTACACAATAACCTCGCGTATACTCCCGTTGGAGGCTCCCCTTAAATAAGATTTAGGCTCTACTAAAGAGCCAAGGTCCTATTCAAGAACCTAAATTGATTTTGGGTCACAAACTGTTCGCACTCAATCCTACACAAGGAAAAAGCATGAACTGAACTCTTACAACTAACAACTTGTCGGATTGAGCCCCTTTTGTTGCACCCCCTTCAGATTGCTTCTTCTCACTCTCCAGTGATTGAATCAGCTCCCCTTGTGCCCCCCTATCTTTGATGCTGATGCTTTGTTAAGGCTTCAACTCCAATGATCAAATCGCCTTACATCTGATACTCTTTTGAGATGCCCAAGGTAATGGGAGGTAGGTTGAATCTTCTCCAACTGATGAAGAGTTTTATGCCTAGAAGGATTCACCTAAAAGATCTCTATGAGAGGTTTAGACTAAGGTTTTATCTATAAATATGGTGTTTAAACATCTAGAGATCAAGAGGGAACAAGTTCATCTTCATTTGAGCTTTGAATGCTCTAACATGTGATGAATCACAAGGAAGATGACTTTAATGAGTTGGAGTTAAAGACTAATGATATTTGCTACAATGGTGACTTCTAATGTACTAAAATCTCCAACGTTAAAAAATGGGCAGAAAATGGCTCCCTCGATGGGATTGAAGGACCTTCGATGGGATCAACATCCCACTTAATGGCATTGAAAAACTATCCAGAGAGTTCAGAAGGTTTTTGGATAGTCTATTTTATGGCATCGAAAGATGCTCTCCAATAGGATCGAAGAAGTGTTCAGAGAGATTAGACAATTGTTGGACACATATTCGATGGCATTGACCAAGGCTTCGATGTGATCAATGTCTTATCAAAACTAACTTCGATGGGATCGATGACCTATCAAAAATTGTTGTTTGGGCATATTTGTTTACAACAGCTTGCACCTCTTATTAGCCTAACTTATCATATTTTTCTAAGTGTTCTAAGGCTAAGCATGATAACTAAAGGTATTCCTACCAAGTCCAAGTCATCTAGAGGTTATGGGTTGTTTTGGTTCTAAGGGTTAGAGTCGCCAAAGTACTTCATTTACTTGTTTCTTCTTCATCGATGCTTCTTGTCCACTTAAATCTTCGGTCTTTAGCTAGCCAAAGCTCAACCAACACTACAACACATGGACTCACATGATTGACAAATAAGGTGCACTCGTATGCCACGAATAAATGCACTAATAGTAGGGTACTAAACAATTATTGCTTTTAGCCTAAGAAGGTTTCAATAGTGAACATCTTTGTCACTATTTCCATTGGTGCGGTCCATCTGAGATTAGGATCTGTCTCATTTTTTGGGCCCATGGCGTAAAATGATATAACAAAAGCCAGGACCATCTCTGTCCAAGCCCAACCCGTATTTTTCAAACTATGCCTAAACTTGACCTAGGCTTGTGACAGGCTAAAATAGTCTAAGCCATAACCCAACCCATAAAACATATGCAGGGCTGGGCCTAGCCCGAGCTCAAACTTGAACTTAGAAAAATCCATTTTCAACAAAGGATTTGCACGACATTTCAAATACTATTTCGAAATCCCAACCTGTGAAATCAAGATCTAAAGACTTTCAAACCCCACTAAACCCTAGTGATCGAGTGAATTGCACACATATTAGATGATGGAGAATCGAAATTTGAACAAGGATGGAATGAGATTTGAGAGAGGGATTGTTGCTTCTACTATAGGAGAGCTTGTTGCATCAAGGCTTGCTATTTTAGCCTCTATTACTGCATTTTCCCAAGATCTGCTCTTTTTCTTTTGGTGAGAGAGCTTTAGGAAGATGATGGGGGGGGGGGGGGGGGGGGGGGGGGGGGGGGGGTATTTTAAAGGTCTTAAAGGGAATTTTTTTAAATTAAAATTTAATTATTTTTTTAAACAATCGGGCCAGGTGGGTAGACCGTTAAGTCCAACCTTCGCCGCATTAATATCCAGCTCATATTTGAAGCCTGAACCTAGCTCTTTGACCAGATACTCTAATCCAAGCCCACCTTGAGGTGGGCCAACCCTGTGAGCCCATTGGGCCAGCCCATCAACAACCCTAATCCCAAGTGGGATTGCACCTTGCTCTTCCTGACCATTGTTGTCTTTCAGTTTACATATGGCCCATGGTTCGGTGATCTAAACTATTGCTAGGATGGGATGACAGAGGCAAGGAAAGTTCCACGATTGTCTACATTATAGGCTCCATCGCGGACGTCCCATGCACCAAAAGTACCAAGACGGGAAAATCCAACACAATTGGGGCAAAATACAAATAATCGATAAGGAGGAACAAAAAAAAAAAAAAAAACCAGCATGCAAGGATATTCCAACATGGATAATGATCGATAATCGTATATGAGGCAACAACAGAGGGTACAGGTGTCATCGGGTTAACGACAGTAAGGTGTATGGACAACTGAATCTTGATGGAAGGATATGGATGCGGTTTGGCTAGTGACCCCAACACCAGGCAACTAACTACCTGGTGTCAAAGCTTTGTGGGCCCCACCTTGATGTATGTATTTTATCCCCATTGTTGATCCATTTTTCAGCTCATTTTAGGGCATAAGCCCAAAAACGAGACAGATAAAAAAATTTAGGTGGACCACACCATAGGAAACAATGGGAATTGAATTACTCACTGTTGAAAACTTTTGGTGGATCACAAAAGTTTTGGAACAAGCTAATATTTGTGGTTTCCCTTAATCCAGGTCAGTGTGACCTTGTCAACAGGTTGGATGGCAAATAAACATTACAGTGGGCCCTAGGAAGCTTTTAATGGTGAACATTCAATCAACATTGTTTTCCCATGGTGTGTTCCACATAAGATTTGGATTCACCTCATTTTTGGGCTCATGACTTAAAATGAGCTAAAAAAATTGATAGATGGCATGGATAAAACAAATTCATCATGGTGAGCCCATGGAGCTTTGACACCAGCTAGCCGAGATGATGTTGGGGTCACTAGACAAACAGTGTTTGAAGGATGGAAGTGGATTGATGGTGAGCAACTCAGTTAGCTAAGGGAACTGAGTAAACTCTGTAGGCCCACCGTGATTTACGTATTTTATCCACTCCGTCCATCCATCTTCATAGGTAATTTTAGGCCTGGAGCCCAAAAATGAAGCATATTAAAAGCTCAAATGGACCACATCACAAGAAATGTGTGAACTACATGTCTTTTGTTGAAAAATTCTTGAGGCCACATGAGTTTTTCATCAAGCTGATATTTGTGTTTTGCCTTCATCCATATTCGTGTGATCTTTATGAACAGGTTGGATGGCGAATAAACATCATTGTGGGCCCTAGGAAGGTTTCGAAGGTGGAAATTATTATTCCCACAACTTCTGTGGCATGGTCCACTTGAGCTTTGGATATGCTTCAATTTTAGGCCCAACCCCTTAAAATGAGCTGGAAAAATGGATGAATGCCATGGATAAACTACATAAATTCATATTGGGCCCAACAAAGTTTACTCAGTACAATAAAAGCTTATTAAGTACCTCATTACCCAATCCGATTTCCTGAGAGATTTTTACTACAATAGCCTTGAGGTGGGACTATTTTTATCAAAAGTTCAATTGCTCTTGAGGCTCATCTTTTTTAGCCTTTTACAAACTTTGGGTCGAAAATTCTTCTCTGACCACCTCATCCTGCGTACGACCATGAAAAGGCAGAAGCCCCTCTTGGGCATGGACAGATGGTCCACTCGTGGGACCCACCATGTTGTATATGTTTCATCCATGCCATCCATCCTTTTTTTCAAATCATTTTAGGCTTTGGGCCCCATTTTGGGCCAGATTTAGATCTCAAGTGGGTCATACCACAACAAATAGTTGGGAAAGGAATGTCCACTGTTGAAACTTTTTCAAGCCCACCTTGATCTTTATTTGTCATCCAAACCTGTTGATATGGTCACATAAACCTATATAAATGGACCGCACAAATATAAGCTTGATTCAAAAGCCCTGTGAACCCTACAATAAGAAAATAATGAGGGTAGTGATGCCTACCGTTGAAGCCTTCCTTAGGCTCAGGGAGAACCCAAATGCTCAGGGGGAATCCACAGTGCCAAGGGGAATCTATAGTGCTCTGGGGGAACCCAAAGTGCTTATGGGGAATCCACAATGCTAAGGGGAATCCACAGTGCTAAGGAGGAATTCACAGTACTTAGGGGGAATCCATAGTGTTAGGGGAAACCTACAGTGCTCAGGAGGAATCCACAGTGTCAGGGGTAACCTACAATGCTCAGGGGGAATCCACAGTGCCAAGAGGAATTCACAGTGCTCGGGGAGAATCCACAGTGTCAAGGGGAATCCACAGTGCTCTGGGGGAACCCAAAGTGCTCATGAGGAATCCATAGTGCCAGGGGGAACTCACAATGCTCAGTGGGAGGAATCCATAGTGCTCAGGAGGAATCCATGGTACTCAGGGGGAATCCATAGTGTCAGGAGAAACCTACAGTGCCAGGGGGAATCCACAATGTTAGGGGGAATCCACAATGCTCAGGGGGAATCCACAGAGTGATCAGGGGAATCCATCGTGCCTAGGGAATCAATAGTGGACATCGTTGTCCCAATTGTTACCTATGGTATGGCCCACTTGCGATCTGCATCTGTCTTAGAGTTGGGCCCATGGCCTAAAATGATTTGGCACAAAGGATGGATAGTGTGGATGTAACATATATTATGGTGAGGCCCACGATAGAGCCCTTTTGTAACGCCCAAGAGGGTTTCTGCCTCTCCATGAGTGTATGCAAGAGCAGGTGGTCAGAGGGCTTCCACCTTACTAAGTGACGTCACCAACTTCTGTGCGCCCCTGTGGACCCTCGCTGTTTCCGCGCTCCCACACGACGTTCTCGTCCCTTCCCCTTTCGAGAAAAGAAGGAGAGGAGGATGCGTGAGTGCGAAATCGCCGTTTGTGCCACTGGCTTGCCTCGTTCTCGAGGGCTTTGTTTAGTTTGTCGTGTTAAGCCTGGATATGTTTAAATGAGTTTATATAAGACCAGAGTCGCCACTAGCCAGTTACTCGAATCTACAGTCGGCTAGACCCTGTAGAAACGTTAGAGAAGGGATCCGAAGATTCCTTCCTCTAAATGACTCCTTTGATCTGCGGCCAGAAGATTCAAGGTAAGGGATCACGGTTACAGGGTGGGAAGAGGTTAAGCACCCCACACACTGCCCGTACCGAAGTACGGTCTCTACTTCACAGAATCGAACTAATACTTGAAAGTCGGTTTTAATCTCGTACATTCTCATAGATGACATGATGCATGAATGCGGGGCCTGAACAGTAAGAGTTTCTGATGGGCAGGTTCCAACAACGGGCAAGCCAGAGCATACGCTCGAACTGACAGGTGCTTAATTTAAGACGTATGCAGTGTGTTTGAATAATCAAGGTGCTTTAGTGAAGCATGAATGCAGGTCTGAAGAGTAAGAGTTTCTGATGGGCAGGTTCCAAACAACGGGCAAGCCCAAAGCATACGCTCGAACTGACAGGTGCTTAATTTAAGACATATGCAGTGTGCTTGAATAATCAAGGTGCTTACAGTGAAGCAGGGGGGTTGGAAGAAAAAGTAAATGTTTGCACTTATGCTAGATGCAAATGAGATGATGCTGGAAAAAGAGTAGCTGGATGGACGGAGGGTGTCGCAAGGGTTGGCTTCGAGTGGCTGGATCAGGACTTGGATGGCTTGGGAGACTTGGACCAGTGGTCAGGCTGGGCTGGGACCAGGGCTAGGCTCTCCTCACTCGGGCTCTCCTTGGTGGGAAAATGGGCTAAAGGGTGAAGGAGGACTCGGATCGCACTCGGACTGGATGGGCTTGAAGGGATGCTGAAATGAGAAGGGGAGGGGGTATTTATAGCAGCGGGCAGTGGCATTTTGCGTAATTATTTTTGGGCGGCCTGCTATGGGCCGCCCGTACGGCCATTCCTCGATTTCCAGCGAGGTACGGTCGCTCCCTCGGGGCTGCTGTTTGACTCGCTGGGTCGACTCAGTGAGTTGACCAGCGGGTCGACTCGGTGGTTTGACTCAGCGGGTTGACTCGGTGTTTTGACTCGACGAGTTGACTCAGCGGGTTAACTCAGCGAGTTGACTCAGTGGGTTGACTCAGTGAGTTTGACTTTTTTAGGATTTTTTGACTGGCTTTTCTTATGGGGGGTTTTTCAGGGTGATGTTTAGGACTGGGTTGACTGGGTTCAGGCTTGAACTGGGCTATGGAATGGGGCTTACAAGGGTGAGTTTGGCTGAGTTTGGACTTGGGGTTTGGGGTATGGTCCTCCATTCTTCCAGCTATCTCTACCAACAATGTAGCCGAAGGTGGGGTGTCTATAGATGCCCCTCTTTGGCAGAGGTTGCTTGCAACCGAATGCCAAAGCGAGTGGACACCCCACTTCTGACCCGGTCATTCATGGATTATGGTCTGAAATCTTTGCTTGCCTTGGCATCTGTGCCAGTTGATCGTTTGGAAACCGATCACTCGCACATACCGCGGGAGTTTGGAGAAAACGTTGCGATTGTCCCTGCAGTTTGCTGCAACCTAGGTACCCAATCGCAACCCTTCCATTCCCGATCGGTACTAACATCGGAAAGGTACAGCAGAGCCTCTGCGTCCGTAGTCTTACGAGGTTGCTGACCTGAGACTGTTTGTGTGATGTTTGATGTTTTCCCAGATCACTCCAGGAGTACTTGTTTCGCTTGACTGTCAAAGTGGTTAGACACCCTGCGTCAGATAGTCTTACGGATTCTACTACGCCGACTTGGACTCAGTCAAGGTACTTCAGGCATCCACGCCTAGGTATGTGCGGGTGGACTCTTTCCACCCGACCTGCTGGTTTCGATGCTTGGTTTGTAATTCATTCTTTCCTCGATTGTGGTCTGGAATCCTTGTTGTCCTTTGTATCTGAGTCAGTTGATTGTCTGGAAATTGATAACTCGCACATACCGCGGGAGTTCGGAGAAAACGTTGCGATTGTCCCTGCAGTTTGCTGCAACCTGGGTACCCAATCGCAACCCTTCCATTCCCGATCGGTACTAACATCGGAAAGGTACAGCAGCCTCTGCGTCCGTAGTCTTACGAGGTTACTGACCCTGAGACTGATTGTGTGATGATGTTGATGTTTTCCCAGATCACTCCAGGAGTACTTGTTTCGCTTGACTGTAAAAGTGGTTAGACGCCCTGCGTCAGATAGTCTTACGGGATTCTATTACGCTGACTTGGACTCAGTCAAGGTACTTCAGGCATCCACGCCTAGGTATGTGCGGTGAACTCTTTTCACCCAATCTGCTTATTTTAATACTTGGGTTACAGTTCATCGTTTCCACCTGTTCAAATGACCGCCTTTTGGCTTTTCATCTTTTCGTATCTTGGCATGTGGTACGACCGCACTGAC